>PVJX010010501.1:0-56802 GCA_004027295.1 Dolichotis patagonum
AGGTCTCTACCCGCTTGGCCTGAGTCACTATCTCCTGCCTGTTTTCCTGGCTTTGATTCCCACAAGGCCCCTCACCCTTTGCTAAGCAAGGACCTTGTGATTGGTTCTGGGCTTCCCCTCTGGTCTGTGTGAGGGTCTGCCATGAGTGTTCCCATGTCCGCACACAGCTAAGGGGTTGGGACTCAGAAGGCGAGGAGTCACCTGGCTTTAGACCCTGCGAGAGCAAGAGGAAGGTGAGACTCGGGAGCCAGCGGCCACACGGCCAGGGCCGTTCTCGTCCACGTCATGCTCCCTCCTCTGTCCCACGGCCCATGACCTAGCTCTGGAGAGTCTGCCTCAGTCTCTCCAGTTAAAAAAAAAAAAGATCATTATCAAAATTAAGTAATGAATGAATGAGGATTTTTAAAATGCTTCTTTCTCTATTTTGTGTATGCTGGAAGATTTCCATGAGGAAAGATTTTTAAAAAAATTATCCTTCCCAACTTGCATAGGAAACGAAAGCACTGACCTCACACTGCCTCCCCGTTGCTTGCTATTTATTTTGAATTCAAACTCTGAAGTTTTCTTTGGTAGGGGAAGTTGGAGCCTCGAAGAGGAGCTCTGGGCTGAAACCTCCTCGAAGTCCCTGCTGCAGAGGGGGCTTATCCTCCCTGGCCCCTGCCTGGCCCTGCCCTTGGTGGGTTCACTGCTCCGAACCCTGCCTGTTTGCAGGCTCCTCCATGGCCAAGCTGTGTGTTTGGATGTGTGTTTGCATGTGTGTTTCCAGATGGGGGCTGGAAGAAGGACAAAGAAAGAGAGCTGAATGCAGCTGTGTGCAGGGTCAGGCAGACAGGGGTGAGGGCTGGGATTGCCCCCAACGTGCCTGGGAGAGGAGACTGGGGTGGGCGTGGGTGAGCTGGAGGGGTGGGGCCAGGGCCCTAGGGAGCAAAGGAGAACGAAGGCCCAGGGAACGCGGCTCCTGGGCGAAGGAGGCAGCCGCATCACACCGCTGCACTGGAAGTCGCTTCGAGATTAGATCTGGGAGTGACAGGGCCACACTGGTTTTTTAAAAATAATTTGTTTGAGATTCTGCTGACGTGCAATGAAGCTGTACATTTTTCGAGTACACGGTTTGGTGAATTTTTTCATTTTTGTCTTTTTGAGACAGGGTCTTTTTAGGTAGTTCAGCCTGTGCTTAAACTCATGATACAGCCCACACTGACCTTAACCTCTCCGAAGTACTTCTGCCTCGGCCCCCCCAGTGCTGGGATTACAAGTGTGCACTGCCATGGCCAGTTGATGAGTTTTGACATTATCAGTGAAAATCTTGCTACAGTCAAGCTAAAGGTATGTCCCGAACTCCTCAAAGTGTTCTCGCCAAGCTAATTGCTCTCTCTCCCACGGCTCCCTGGGCTCCACCTCCAACCCACCATGGTTGTATTTTCTGTCACTCTTAGTTTAGTTTGTTGTCTTGAAACTGTCTTTTTTCACTCAACATATTTATTCTGAGATTTATCTATGTTGTTGATTATATCAGTAATACATTCTTTTTCATCACAGAGTAATATTCCATTGTATGGATGTACCACAGTTTGCTATCACCTGTGGATGGCTTAACAGCCAGGTTTTAGGAAATATCGCCTCTTGGATAAATATCTTACATCTGGCTCTCCTTGATAGGCATCTTCTGTGGTTGACATATAGTTCTCCAAAATTCATTTTGAGCTATGAGTAAGTGGGACCAGGTGTGATCTTTAAGAGGCAATTCGGGTTCTGCCCTCGTGGGCACCCATTAATGGTTAATGGATGGTGTGCAGAGTGATCCCATTTCAAAAGTCAGCTTGGCTCCATTCCTCAGGCACTTCCTGTCTCTCACTCTGTGATGCCCCATAGTGTCTTGGGGCTGAGAGCACCAGTCCATCGTCCGAAGCAGTCCCTCTGCCTAAGACCAGAACCATAAGCAAAACTAAATCTCTTTCTTTGTAACTTGTCCAGTTGGTGGTATTGTGTTTTTAGCAACAGAAAATGGACTAAGACAGCACATATTTAGCTTTGCAGGGACTGTTGGACTCTTTTCCGGATTAGTCGCAGCACTCTGCTGCCCCTCCAGCCTTCCTGGGTGGTCCAGTTGTTCCACATTTTGTATTCTGCTTCCTATCGGCCTCTTAAACCCCAGTCAGACAAGCAGCGGAGATGGGCGGAGCCTCTCTGGCCCCATTTAAGGTTTTTCTTCTTTATAACTGTAACGTCTCTCTTCATACAAACAGTGTGATTATGGTGGGCCTCTGTGAGGTTCTCATCTGGTTCATTGTGACTGGGTTTTGCTGAGCTTTCGGATGTGTTGATTCATAGTTTTCATCAAATTGGAAACTTTTTCAGCCATTACTTCTTCCAGTGTGTTTCTGGCTCATCATGCTCTGCAGCCTCTGAGATGTCCCCACTGCTCGTTTCCCTTGAGATCCAGGTCCTCTCACTGTCCCTTCCCACGCTGTGCCACGTGGTGTTGATGTGACGGCTCCGCACAGTAGATGCGATGACCTCTCACTTCCAGAAGGGATTTCTAGAATGTGCTGGGCTTCTGCTTTGTTCTCTTGCTCTCCCTTCTCCTTGTTCTCCTCTTCCTCCCCTCTTTCCTTCCCTCCCTTCCTTCTCTCCCCATTGAGTTCACTTGCTGTGGGAAGCACTGGCAGCCACGTTGTGAGGACACTCAAGTGGCCTCGTTTGGTGAGAGGCAAGGTCTACCAACCACTACCAAAGAGAGCCATGGGAAAGTTCTCCTTTAGCAGAATTTGGAGATGCCTCAGCCTGCGCCCAGCAGCATGGATGAACCTGAATCAGTCAAAGATGCTTCGTCCAGATTGCTAAGACTGAGGAACTGTATGAGGACCTAGACCTAGCTTTAAGCTAAATTTGGAGCTTCTGGTTATGAAATAATAGAGAATAGTCCTCTCCCCCTTCCTTCTACTCCTTGTGTAGTCCTGGGATTGGCCAGGTCAGGTAATGGATTATTGATATTTAGTTCAATCCCTGTCCCTCCTTGTGTTTACCATGGTGGGGATGATCTGTTTTGCTTTGACTTCAAGTTTAGTGATGTCGCCTCAAAATTGAATATTGCATTAGTCCATTCAGTCCTCTGGTCCTGGTAGGTTCTAGCAGGACTCTACCGGAGAGTGCAGGGAGGACCTTCCAAGGTGTTTATTTCTGCTACTTTGCTCTGCAAACTGCAGCAGTCCTGTTTTCTTCCCCCAGCTCAATGGCCTCAACTCAGGAAGGCCACAGGACTCTGCCTCAATTCCCCCATGTTTTGCAAAGTCTGTAAGTGGGAAATGGGGCAAACTGAAGAATTCACTCTATACATTGCTCATAGCCTGGGGATCCATGTTTCTTTCCCTCATGACTATCCTTTCTTATATTTTGCCTTATTATGTCCAGTCATTGAACCTGCAGGAAGGAATGCAGCCCCTGTGACTCCAAGTGGTCAGGAAGTGGATATGTTTTCAGGTTGATTTTGAATGCTCTTGGCTGGAGCACACAGTGTGAACTAAAAGGTCAGGCTGGAGCCTGGGCACCCTCCAGTGGCCTTTGTAATGTCCTCTCAGCCACATTAGGCTTTGCCTTCGCCCTGGGAAGCAGGAGTGAGTGAGAGAGAAAGGAATTTGGACACAAAAAAGTTAGACCATTTCTATGGTCAAATGTAAGTAGCAAGTCAGAAGGTACAGACATGGTTTCCCATTTCCTGCCCTTGGGAACCTGGTCTGTCACCTTGGCAGGTTTCTCAAGAGACTTTCAAACTTTTCCAAGCTGTAGACAGCCTTGACGTCCTCATCAGTGGCTGTTTGGTTCATGATGGTGCCATGGAACATGATGGGAAGTGACCAGAAATGTATCACAATGTGTGAAAGACAGGAAGTCCTGGAAGGAATAAGAGAATAGGTGAAGATTATCTAAAGTGGAAAAAAAGGAAAAACAACCTTAGCAATAGAACTAATCAGTGCAATCCCCTCCAAGAATTGACCAAGAAGCTTTCTGTTTTCAGAGAACTACTTCATCTCTACCATTGTTGGGTATTTTTATTATATAATTCATGTTCTTCTGCTGTTATTCTTTCCAGAGACTTAGCCTTATTTAAATTAAAAAATCACACACCTTATTAATTGAAACACCAGATGAGAGCAATTGATAATTCATGCAAGGGAAAGCAAACAGCCCTTCTATAAACATTTCTCCTCTTGCCTGTTCAGGTGCTTATTATTTAAGCTTTGGGAAACCACTTTATGCTCTAAACCAAACTATAATTAATCATAACCACTTATACGTGCACAATAATTCACAGTATAGGAAGTGCTGCCTTTGTCCCTTGTCTAATTTCATCTTTTAAATCACTCTGAGAAGTCTCAAGAGCAGGGATTCATCAGCTGGTGCGTGACAGAGGAAGAACCAAGGTTGCAGGAAAGGACCCGATGTGCCCAGTGTCACCCCACCGGCAGCTCCCAGAATCTGACACCAAACTCAATGGCTGTACAGTTCTGTCATGCTCTGTGCTTTTCTCCAACTGAAGAATGATAAACTTTTAGTTTTCATGTGGGATCCAGCTTTGGGACCAAACCCTAAGGGAAGCAGGTGAGTGGAGTCACTGGTCCCAGGGTGAGCTGGAGTAGGGAAGACTATTCCCTCTGGCCCTTAGCAGGACAGCTTGTGGCTCTCTCAGTGCCACTTCGAATCCAAAGAGACAAATGACACCATCCTATCTCACCATTTCTTCTGATTCGTGCTAGGCAAATGAGAAGAATAAATTGGAGTGATTCTTGAAGTGAACTATTTTCTCTGCAGAAGAGCCAGCCAATCTGGATGGAATCTATCAAAATAGCTGACGTAGCTTGGCAATCTTTCCCTCCCCTTCAAGGCCTGTTTCCAGTTTACTTCTCATTCAGATGGCCCGGAGGACTTTGGAGTCCTAGATCCCGCTGGAGAGAAGGGATTCCCATTCCAGCCAGCCGGAAGTGCTGCTGTTCCCTCTCCACGGAGAGCCACCCAAAGCCGAGTCCTGCTGTGGGCCTGGACTGGATCTAAATTTCTTCCAGGAATTTTCTGTGAGCTGCGTCTTCAGTTTGTTCTTCATCAGAGATGCCCCATGACCTACGTATGGATGGATCCTACCAAACGTGGATTCAAGTCCAGACGTTGATAGTTACTGCCTACCTGGACGACATGAGGAACATTTCTTAATCTCTCCAAGTCTCAGTCACTTTGTCACTGAACTGAGTTCAATAACTGTTAAACGAGTGTCTCAGTCTCTTTGGGTTGACATAATAAAATACCCCAGAGCCGATGGCTTACCTACAATAGAAACTTCTCACAGTTCTGGAGACTGAGAAGCCCACGATCAAGGTGCTGGCGGCCCTGAGGTCTGACGAGGACCTGGCTCCTGGTTCCTGGGAAGCCCCGCTGTGCACCCACATAGGGAATGTGGTCCTCAGAGGCCATGTTGACCAGACCACCAATGACCTACTCACCTCTCAGAGACCACAGCTCCCGACACCATCACATTGGCCATCACGTCTCATTGTGAACTTTAGGAGCGATGCAGGCTCCAGCTGTGAGACGCCTGCATAACTCAAAGAAACCCAGGGCCTTGGGTGGGGTGCTGCCACCTTAACATGGTGTTTTGTTATCCGAGCACATATGTTCCAGCGACTAAAACATGGCCAGAGTCATTTCCCATCCTGTTTATCTTCTTGCGGAAATACCAAAAAAAGAGGAGGAACACATAATACAGATCAAGTGTCTAAAAACCCCGCTCTTCCCATCACGGCCACTCTGAAGATTCCCCAGGGCTGACTCACAGCACTTTCCCTCTTCTGCTTGAGATTCCAGACTTGACTGCATTGTCTGCTGTTTTCCTCCACTCGTTTCTCAGCTCTCTGACGTGGGTCACATGGTCTTTCCGGATGTTTCCTTCTCTCTCTCTCCCTCTCTCTCTCTCTTTCTGTGTGTGTCTCTCTCTCTCCTGACAATATTCTTCACAACAAGGAAGAGACCCGGTCTGACCTAGCACATGAGGGTGTTTGTCCTTCAGATATCAGAGGCTGTCAGGTGAAACTGTGATTCAGTGACACACTTGGTTAAAGGATGTAGTTTTTTCACACATTCCACTCGGCACAGTGCCTCACACATAGTAGGAACTCTGTAGTGAAAACACCATTTTTTAACACAATCTTGCGAAAAGTTGCAATTATGTCTCAGCATAGCATTTCCCATCTCCCCAGTGAAAAAAAGTGAATAGTAAACTTCAGGAAGTATAGGGCCTTGACTGTGTGTGTGTGTGTGTGTATGTGTGTGTGTGTGTGTGTGTGTGTGTGTGTGTGCATGTGCATAAGTGTGTGTGTGAGTGTGTTGTTAGTGATTGCACCCAACTCCTTTACTCTGAGCTACCTACCTTCCCATCCTTTTTTTTTTTAACTTTTTATTTTGAGAGAGGGCCTCACTGAGTTGTCCAGGCTGGGCTGGAACTTGCCATCCTGCGGCCTCAGCCTCCCATACTGCTCCCATATTGGATTATAGATATATACCACCACACTGGGCTGGGTGGTAGCTTATTAAACTCTTGGAACCAAAAACCATTCTCTGATGGGCTGTCATAGTTACTTTTTTGTTGCTGAAACATAATACCTGATACCCACACGTTAAAGGAGGTGAGGTTTGTTTGGGTTCTCAGTTATAGAGGGTTCAGTCCATGGTCAGCTGGCTCAAAGGCAGGGAAGCATGGCAGAGAGGCTTGGTAGTGGGGAAGCAGCTCATGGTACACAAGCAGGAAGCAGAGAGAGAAATCAAGGGAGGAGGAGGGAGGGAGATAGACCTAAGCTATTCCCCCAGTGACCCACCTCGTCCCACTTGGCTCCATCTCTCAACATCATGTTTAGTTATAAGCTTATCAGCAAACTAATCCACTGATAAGTGTCACACTCCCATGATCCAGTTACTTCCAGTCACTACGTATGAATACATGAGGCTTTGGAGGGGTATAATTTGAGATATAATTCATAATGTGAGCATACAGTGTTCATTCAAAACAAAATAATCCTTCATTTAAACTGTACTCCCTCTAGGAGTGAAATATTGGGCTAGATTCAGGACCTACAAAGAAGAATCATTCACCCCCTCTAAAAGTGTCACCTGCTAATGGAAGACATCTCCAGGTTAAAATTCATAACTGAAGCCAAGTGTGTAACACACTCCCAGATCACTGTATCCCACTGGTGTGGCTGTTAATAGCTCACAGCGCAGTGCTTCTTCCAGAAACTGTTGTGGCCAGAAAAGCTGCCCTACCTGTGATACCCAGGAAGTTGGCCCTTCATTGCCTGCCAGCCTAGGATGGGTGGAGAGGAGAAGCAGAACCTGGGCTCTGTTTTCCAGGCAGAGCAGCAGATGCTTCGGAGCTGCTGTGGGGTGCATCTCAGGCTGGACCCCAGTGGAAACCACTTCTTTCTCCCCCAGCTGCTCATCTGCCAGTAGTGTGCCCTTTGATCTCACTGGACGAGATTCTTCCCCCACCAACCTCCATGCTACCTTGGTCACAGGGCTATGTCATAGAGCAAGAGAGTGTAGCCCACGAGGAAAGAGGGCACCTCCTTGGCTCTGTTGAAGGATGCTTTGGACAGGGTCTGGGAGGAAGAAGGTGGCACCGACATCCTTGATGGAGCACCTATCAAGCCCATGGTGCACAATACCTCAAGCAAAAGGAGGCTTCAAGACATCACATGTCTTGCTCTTTCCCCAAAACCAGCATGTAGACTAGAGGTGCTTATGAGACAGATACGATCCCTTGCAGGATGGAGGGCTTAGAATCGGGGGACACATTCAAAGGAGTTTTCGAAGAATGGCTCTTCAGCTTCAAGTGACCAATTTAGAGGGAGCAAAGAGTAGAAATCCAGATTACAGTGAGTGCCAATATCCCAGCGTCTTACGGTGATAAAACAGTGAAATTGAATGGGGATGATTCCATTAGCTTTATGGGTAAAAAGACAGTCTTAATGAATGGCGCCACCCAAGGAAAATATACATTATCCTCTGATTGGAAATCTGTGTGCATTTCGAGACATCGCTGTTATATTTAAGAGACTGTATCATGGCAAGTGCGAGGGGAAGGTCAACGTTCATTAGCACCCTGTGATAATAGCCAACAAGTGTGAAGAGCGAGCCTGCGATTGAGGAAAACAATTTCCCCCAGAAAATAGACTCTCATTTCTATTTTTCGCGAGGTTATTGTAGCAACGAGGAAATGAAAACACTTTTACTTTTCAAATTTACGAAGAAAGAAAAAAAGCGTTCACCGGCACTGTCAGTCTAGGCAGGCAAACATCCTCAGTCAATGCAACCTTTTCTTCCGTGAACTTAAATAAAGACAAACAGCTCTCCAGCGCCAAGGGGAACGGAGGGTTCTGATGGTTTCTTTGTAAGATGCAAATGAAAACCAAGTTGTTAGAGAAGATTGCATCTTTGATACAGAAATCGAATTAGATTTATCTTCACGCTGTTGGTGTGTGTGTGTGTGTGTGGTCCAAACTGGTGGCCTGTGTATACTTATCAAGGTTGCTGGAAGTACAGGAACATTTAGGGGTGCTGGCAAACACTCATAACCCCAGCGTTCAGGGAGGCTGAGGCAGGAGAACCACAAGCTCAAGCCCGGTGTGGGCAATTTAGCAGCTTAGCAATACCCTGTCTTGGAACAAAACTAAAAAGGCCTGAGGATGTAGGTCAGTTCACGAGCCTCAGGTTCATTCTGGAACACCGGGGAGAAATAAACCTCACTTTTATTTTTAAATTAAAAATTATTTTTAAAACAACAACAACAAAAGAATAGATACAATACAGAATTTTAATACAAAATAATAGGAAATGAACACTAGTTAATATATTGTTATCTTTAATGTAGTTGCTCAGATTACAAGATTTAGGCATAAAAAATGATCGAACAATCAAATAATGAAAGCACAAACTGTTCTTTTTGGGGAACTAACAGAAATTAGTAGTGCAGTTCTCTCTTGTATAATATATATATATGTGTGTGTGTGTGTGTGTGTGTGTACACACATACCTATATATGTACACATATATGCAGATAATCTTTTCCCTTCCTTTCCCCATCCCTGTTCTTTCCTCTTGACTTTTACTCTATGTTGACGTTTGTAGGACCTGTTATATAAGCATAGAAAGCCATTTTTAAATAGAGAAAACAGGGCCTTGGAAATAATGGGTAACTTACTCAAGTTCAGAGAGCTAACAATAAAAGAGTTGTGGGTGGGGCCAAAGGGAGGAGGAGGAGGAGGACCTGATGGAGGAGGCAGAGGAGGGGAAGGGGAAGGGGTCAATAGGAAGAGGGGGAGGGGAACTTGGAATATTTGAGCGTGGTAAGTGGCAGAGCAGGTTAGAAAGTTGGGTCTGCTGATGCCAGGGGCTCCTCTCTCTGCCACTTAATAACTGTCTCCCCACACCTGAGGACAGAGGCAGGTTTTGCAAGACAGCACCCAGGTCTCGAACTTGTCTGTACCCTGGGGTGCTCTGCCCTCAGGCCCAGAGACAGTTGATTGATTGGTCTGTAGTCTGTCCTTGGTTTTGGGAGTTCCCAAAACTCCCGGGTGCTCATAGTGTGCTGCAAGCTTGGGAACCACTGGTACAGTACTAAAGAACAAGTTCCCTGAGGACACAGAGAATTGGGTTCAAGTCCCAGAGTCTACACCGTCCAGCTGTGTGACCTTGGAAAAGGTGGTTGACCACCCTTGGCTTTGGTTTCCCCATTGTACCCACTCCATACCCTGATTATGAAGATTAATGGTTAATAGGTAAAAACCTCCCAGACCTGTTTGTCACTATTACTTCATAGAAAGAGTTGTTAACAAACGAACAAATGCGGGCATGTCCCCTTTGCCTGGGTATCCTGGGGGAAGAATACGCCAGAGAAGACATCAATCATCTTGGGACTGGGAAGAATTCAAGGGCATCTAAAGCCAGCAGAGCTGGACATGAGCCTGAGAGAACTCACTCCTTTGTGTTGACCAGTGCAGGCTTTGGCAGTAACAGAGATTGGGAGATGAGTCGATGAGTTGTCCACAGCTAACTGCAAGGAGGGGCGAGGGTTAGGGCTGTTGCTTGGTGTGTGCTGGGGGACAGGGAAGGCCTCTGGGAGTGCATCTTCCAGGGTGAGGGCCCCAAGGCCGGGAGTATGGAGGCACTGAGAAAGTACTCAGTGAATGAATGAATGAATGAATGAATGAGTGACCATCTAGGCAAGCATGCAAAGTGTATCCATGGGGCAACCAAAGCAAAGGCACACCAAGTTGTTTAAAAGATTAACTTAGATGATTTCTCCAAGTCCATTTTAACGCATCCTTGGTGCTGAGAAAGTATGGATAAGGACAAGGTCTTGTTTGATGACCCTTCCAGGATGCCACTGTCTCTACACTCTGGTGTCCTTCTGTGAAACCCATCTCTCCACTTCCCTCTGTGTGTCCTCATGACTTCTTGTCACTGACACACTCATAGGTTGCCTCCAGGAGCGTTCACAGGATGAGGTGTGGAGATTATTTTGTTCATTTCAGAGATGAGGAAACTGAGGCTCAGAGAAGCGGTGTCCTGAGTTAATGGTCACCTAGAGTCAAGGTTTGGAGTCACTCTGAGTTGTCCTCAGAGAAGTGGCTCCCAGCCTCCCACCGTGTGCACCCTGGACCGGAGTGAGGACAGTGACCCTGGTCCTGGCAGGGAGGACATTTGGAGGGTGCAAAGCCCTGCAAGGGGGAGAGCGTGCTCCCGGCCACCCAGCGTGGTAGCCACTGCCTGCGTGTGGCTCTTTGCACTTACGTTTGAATGAGCTGCACAGAAATAAAAAGAGCAGCTCCTCTGCTGCGCTGGCCACGTTTCAAGTGCTTGGTTGACACATGTGGCCTCCAGATTGGGTGTGGCAGACACAGAAGACCTCCATCACCGCCCAGAGTTCAGCTGGACAGTGCTACGAGGAGGGCAGCTTCAGGGTGCACGGGAAGGGGACCACTTAACGTTGCCCTTTCTTTCCCCCACAGTGGACAAGAGGTGCCCTCGCAGGGCTTCAGCTGGACTTCCGCTTTCCTGGGAGTCTTCTGTGTATGTCCTGGAGATTCCACAGCAGCAAAGCTCAGATGTCCACACTTTCTAGATGCCAACTTGATTGGACATCAGACCATAGCAGACCACCAAGGGTGACATGGCATTCACCCCACAGGACCTTTGGAGTAGTCCCATGGCCTCACCTCTGCTTGACCTGACCATGGGGTCTCCCCCATGGTCGTCTAGTAAAACTGTCACTGTGGAAATCGTTGATGCTGCTTGAAACATCCACATTCTTTTGTGGTGACAGCGCAGAGAAATATATCTTACACCTAAGTTTTCCTGGGTGATTGGCATGCATTTTCCTCTCTGGATCTCATCACAGGTGGGTTCCTTCTTCACTTCAGCTGCTGGGAAGCTCAAGATAAATTTGTTTTCCATAGCTTTAGCAGTTAAGAAGGACTTTCAATCATGCATTGCTATGAACTAATTTTTCTACATAGTTTATTAATTTATCTTCTTCTTTGAGTTTTTAAATTCTATGCTTCATCACATATCATATCACACAGTCTCTCTCTCTCTCTCTCTCTCTCTCTCTCTCTGTCTCTCCTTTCCTCCTTTCTTCCCTCCCTTCCTTTCTTTCTACCTGGGGATGAGACAAAAAATGAAATAAGCATGCCAGTGTGAGGTGGGAAGTGGCCCAGCTTCCTGCTGTGGCTTGGAGAGGTCACAGGAGACAGGGGACACTGCTTCATGATCCCATGGCCTCTGCGCCTGTGGTAGGCCTTGGCTGGCCCCTGGCCAGTCCTCGCAGGAAGGGCAGGGGGGAGACCTGCCTGGACACATTCAGGCTGCCGGCTCTGACTTGGGATGGTCCCACCTGTCCCCACTCTGATGATAATCAGCAGCATCAGACTGAGTCACCTGCACCTCTGGCCTCTCTCCTTGTGGGGAGTGGCTTTCCCAGAACGCCTGTGTCCCACCACCCTGGCCACACTGGGGAGGAGAGGAGTCATCCTCCTCTCTGCCTTCTCCACTGTGGGAGCTCTTCAGCCCTCTGATTCAGGACCCTCTTTCTCCAGAGAGTAGTCTCCCAGGAGACATTGCCAGATGCAGGGGGTAGGTGTGGGGGTGCTTGCCTGCCTGCTGGCTGAGGCAGAAGCTCTGGGCTCTTGGAAGACACAAAATCCCAGCCACATGGCGACACCACGCAGCAGCCTAAATGTTCCTCCTCCACCGTGTCTTGCAGCAGGGTTAGATTTCAGTTTTACCTGGTGCCTCACCTATTACAATGAGACATAAAAAGGGAATTTGCAGCTGCCTGCTTATCAGAAAAGATCAACTGTTTCTGTAATTAATATGGAAGATAACAATTTAAAATAATGAAACACCCGTAATATGCTTAGGGGAAGCAGCTTGTTGCTATAATTAGAACGAGAATCAAATTGTTCTGATGGCAAACGCATCATTTATTGAACTGAAGCTGCTCTGTGAATGGAAGTAAATAGCACAGCAGGAAAAAATGAGGAAGAGACATTTCATACAAGTCAGGGTCTGGAAATGCTCTCGGGAGGCTCCAGGGATGGGCCTGTGGAGAACCGGACGGTCTCGCAATGTCGTGTGGGTGTCACGTATTCCAGGAGTGTTTGTGTAGTGTGCTGGAGGCCCTTGAGATTTCTTAAGTACATCTCCAATTGTGACACTTCTCTGCTTCAGTCTCCCTGACAGTGTTAGTAAGTATGCATGCATGAGAATGTGCATGCATGCGCGTGTGCGCGCACACACAGTGACAGCATGCAGAACGTTCTGGATTGTGACACAGGAAACTATCATTTCTGCTTCAGTCATGTTTAGCTGGGAGCTGAAAATTGAGGAAACACTGTAAAAAGTGTCATCAGTGTGTATTATTTCCTAAATAAAAATTGGTTATTTTCTTCCCACCACTGCCCCCTCATTGAAAGGCTTGAGTGTGAATTCCCTGCGTGGCGGTCACCAGCCTTGCATGTCATTGCATCTCATACCAGTGTCTTCCTGCCATAGTAGCGGCTTCCTGTCCCACGCAGCTCCTGGGTTCAGGATGCCCTGTATGCTCAGGATATTTGTCCGTGTCCATCTTTTGGCGGGCAGTGGCCTCCACCTCCTTTCTTACTCGAAGGACCTCTGCTTTTCCATAAATGCCTGATGCATGTGGCACCTCATCTCAGCAGCTTTCTCAGACCAACTCTGTACCCTGGGGGCAAAATTAGCATCTTTCCTTTTAGAGACCTTGTGCCATTTCCCATAAGCACGCATCAACACATTATATTGCATTCTATACTTGTATCTGTATCTCTGACTCACCGTGTGTGTGTGTGTGTGTGTGTGTGTGTGTGTGTGTGTGTTTGCATGTGCATGTTTATCTGCCTGGCACATAGTAGGTATAAATGTTTACTAAAATGGTGTTAGATTAATTTGAGTGAACAAGGACACATTTTGGGTTCATTAGACATGTTAAGATATTTTTAAAGTTTTGTGGTTTGAGTAAAATTTGAAAAGCATTTTGCCAAGTGTGTTTTTCCCTATTTTGTAAAGCCCATATGTCAATTAAGGAGGAAAAGCCATATGGTTCTGATTTCTTTACTCATAGATCAGCATTTCATTTTTTAGGATATCTGATGTTCAAGATGCTGGCTGCACTGCATGTATTAATTTGACTCTCTCTGTCTTTTTCTTTGAACTGAAGAGATCAACTTTCCCCAAAATAGAAACTTAACTCTCAAGAGAATAGAGGATATTTTCAGTCTTCTACTTGTGAGGTTTGGGTGATGGATTCTTAAGTAAAAACATTTACTGTCTTTTTATGGAAGGACAAAGATGGTTGCCCTTAAACAAGAGTCCTTGGTCAACATGGGCAAGGGCAGGTGAAGATTCAAATTGGGCTACATGTATTTATTTCTGGTGTGACCCAAGGTCCCTGTGTGCATGGAGTGGGTAGGAGTCAAGTGAATTAGTGAGTGAATGGATGCATAAAGGAATGAAAGCATTCTAAGGAGATGGATGATGTCATCAACAGTTCCAAATGGGAAACTCTGCATTTCATTATCATCGCCCTTGATTTTGTGCCTTAATAACTGAGTCATGTATATCCCTTGGCTTTCCATGTATGGTTCCCTCATTAAAAGACAGGGTTAATAATGTCTCTGACTTCAAGCTTTAACGAAGACTTAATGAAGATCTGTTTGAACAGGACTTGCCGAACTTTAGTCATTCGTAGGATGCCTTTGTGATCTTATCACTGACTTAACATTTTTCGCACTGGTTTTTCATTATTTGATTAAGTACTTAAATGTGTTTGCAAAGGAAATGTATTGCTGTTGTCTATGGAAAACCGATCTGCCTCTTTTCCCTGGTACCTCCTGTTATGGAGAAAGGAGAGACTTATTAATTATTTTTCTCTATTAATGAGTGGGATCCCCTGAAGTCATCTCAGATTCCTCCAGAGCATCATTGCTTCCTCCTGGACAGGATTCACATAGTGTCCACCTGGGAGGATTTTCTGACATGTGTGACTCCATGAGCATTCCATGTCATGGTCACTGAGGCTATCAAAAGGGTTCACACAGGGGTTGTCAGAAGCTATGGCTCAAACCTTGCACAAGGCATTTTACTGACGGTGCAATTACAGAGAAGTGGCCAGATTCTCTCGGTTAATGGTACCCTTCTCAGAAGGACAGGAAGAGAACAGTTCCACCACATGGGCAGTGTTTTTCTGTCTTCCCACCCTTATCTCTCTGGGATGCCAAATACCTGAGTGGAAACTCCTGTTCATGTGGCTGACTTCTGGGCTCTGCCACTGGAACCTGAACTTCCTCCTAGGTGACTCATCAGGTAATTGTGATGTCTCTGGGAGGTAGGCAAGGCTTTGAGCAGGATTCTCTTCATAAAATGTGGAAATCAAGGCTTTAGCAGGTGACATGCTATTCCCTGGGCCTCTCTGCTAAACCAGTTCTAGAAGGAGCCAGAACCTTCCAGAAACTACCGGTCATGACTACTTGTTTTTGTGCCACTTAGAAGACCATATGTGACATGGAACGGCTCAGTGAAGCTTGTCTGAGTGAGATCATAGTGTGAAATTCATATAAGAGCTCAGACCTCTGTCTTCCTGTGTGTGGGAATAGGGTACAGAGGGGCTACAGTCAGTAAGTCTGTTTTGACTCAACAGGGCATCTTTGGAACTTTGGATATTTAACAAGTGCTATGCGGAAATGGATAGCATCAGGTCCTAAGACAGCTGCTGGAGAAACAAATAATTTCATCCCATATCTGCTTGACAGAACCCAAATGATTGGAGAACACAACTCAAACCCCCAACAAAAAAATTGGAAAAGATATAAGAATATGTCCAAGAAGGTGCCATGACAAGCATAAATTTTCTGCATTAAAAAGTATGACTGTGATGAGTTCTGAAATGGATTAATGGAATCCAAGCCTCAGACTCTTTTATCTTGCCCTTAAAAGTGGTCATTTATGAAGAAATCCATCGTTATTTTTTCTATTAGTAATAGACTGGCCATGTTCCAGGAAGAATCTTTGGTAGATTTCTAAAACTTTCATTGTTCTTATTTTAACATCTACCTCAGTGCAACTTGAATGCAACTTGTCCTCAAAACATTCAGTAGGTCCCAGCATTTCCCTGCAGATACTGGATGAGTCTCAGTGATCAGAGCTACTGTGAAACAGAATCTTACACTTGGCAATGAGAAGCAGAGGAATTCATTTTTAGATTTTAAAAATAAAAATGTCCATCTTCAAGTCAACACATTTTTCCGCTTTGGCATCTCAAACCATCTTTAAAAAATTAAAAGACATTTTCAGCTTACCTTTGCATTTATAAAATGTTTTTTAAGATTCCCACATTAGCAAGTCCTCACATGACTTTCTTTAGGAGCTACTACACTGGTTTTGCACGCGTGGAGTGAGACTTCCTGGCCCCATGGGTCATGATGGTAGAGGGTTAATCAGTTGCAAAAGGGTCCTGCAAGGGTGGGCAGTAGGAGGAGGAGGAGAAGGAAGAGGAAGAGGTCAAAGTGAAGCATCAGCCCCAGTGGATGGAGAGTGGCCACCGGGAACTCACCAACCCTTGGCCAATGCCTGAGAATGGTTCCATCAAAGTGGCAGTGACCATATTGGAAGTAGTTTCGAGTTTCTCCCATGGAGAAGAACTCAACCCAAAAGTCACATTTCTACAGGCCTTACCTTGCTGCAAACTTTGGTTTGATTCCCCAGCACAGGTCAATGTCTGCATCTCTGTTACAGGGCCCTGAGGGAGGACTTCTGTGACTTCCAAGGGTGGGGTGCCCTCAGCACCACTGTGCCTCAGCTCCCAGGGCTGGAATGGCAGATCCTTCCCAGCAGTGTGCGAAGAATGTTGGTGGGAAAAGGTACGTGGCGTGGTGCCTGCTATATGATAAGTACTGAAAAGTGGTCAAGGTCCTCTTGTGAGTAATGGTAACTTCTATGCGTTCCTGCTACTCTTGAGCTAACGTGAGATAAAACAGATAAATAGGCCTGCAGATGAAGATAACAGACTGGGAAGCTAGGCAAATCATTTTTTAAGGTGCTGATGGAGACATGTAAGAACTTGAAATCCAGGCATTACATTTTGGACCTCCAAGTCCAGTGTTATCACCATGGCTTGCCACTTTACCTGGGGCAGACTTGAGGGCCCCAGGCTGCTCACAAGATTTCAGCTCAGAAGTCAAAACAACCGGATTCACTTAACAAAGCCCATCTATCGGTTCTGAATGTTTCTTTTTTCCTATTTGACTGTATCCCAGAGATAATGATGACCACCTGGGTCTGTGCAAGAGCATGTTTATGCCCTCTCTCTGATGGCAGGGTGGAGAGCAGGGCTCCGTCACCAGGTTGCCGTGGACTGATTGCCGAATGGTAGGAGGTGAAGGGCAGTACGGAGCTATCCGATTGCAAAAGCTCAGTTAACCAAGTACTCTTCTGTAGTCTGGTCAGTGTTGTGAAGCAGCAGGTCCAAAAATGAGTCCTTGTCTCTCTTTCTCTGCCTCTCTCTCCCTCTGCATTGTCTAAAGTCAACATCAAGACCATGAACAAGGAACTTAAAGGAGCTCCACTGAGCTTTCGGGACAGTTGGAAGTGTGTCCATCTGAGATCAGATCCCCTCTTAAAGGACAGAGTATCTCATTTCTTCTTGCCACTCTTGGGGTCCAATTATCATTGACATTCCCAATACACTGGGAACTCTTTTCGGGGAGGAAAAGAAATTTATCTCCATTAAACTAGGAACCAACCAAAGGCAAACTGATTTCAAAAAGCTCTTGAAAATAAGACATAATGAAATGTATTTGGAAGAGTTAAAAAAAGAATTTAAAAAATTGCAAAAATAACTTTATAGTATCACAGAGGGTTTTGTTAAAGTCAGAGGATGAAGACAGAAATGATCATATGCTATGTCAAATTCTGAAATATTGATTCCTAGGGATTAGTTGTGAGGTGTTTTGGTGACTAAGTATTCATTCCTTTGTATAAAATATCTGAACTGTAGAAAATTAGAAAGTGTAGAAAGAACATAGTTATGCCCCAGTAATCCAACTACTCAGAGAAACATTTTTATCTTTCATTTATTGTTTTTTCAAAGCTTTTACTCTGTTTTTTAAAAAATATGGCATTATAGTCCATATATCCATTTGTACACTGAATTTAATTATCTGAGAAAAAATTGAAGAAAGATTCTAATAATGTATTAAAAATATGTATCCTAACCAGATAAAATTTATTTAAAGGATGCAAAAATAGTCAATATTGGGAAAATCTGTCCAAATAATTCAGCTTACATTCTCAATGGAATGAAAATCTTTTAATAAAATGATCTGTAATCCCAAATAAAAAAAAATGTCAGCATACTAGAGATGACAGAAACCTTTCTCAATTCTATTCATCAAAAACCTCTGTCCTATCATGTTTAGTGGTTAAACTTGCAAACAGTGGTACTCAGTGACACTTACTTGGTCAGTGTGTACTGATCAGTGCAGAAAGGAACATTTTTCTGGTTATGGAGATATAGCTCAGTGGGTGACAAAGTCCTGAGGTTATACAACAAAAGGATATCATCACATTATACTACCATGTTCCAATTTTGCTGTAACCCAAGAGAATCACCAGGCTAACTAATAGTACCAGTAAACAGTCAGCAAGGTGACCTGAACCTGCTGAAAATTAAAATGCTACATTTTCCCATTGGAAAATCAATGCTCCATTTGGAAATTCGAACAGTGTCCCCACTAGTCATACTATCCTTAAATCCCATAGAACAAAATATAAATAGAAATATGCTCCAACTTTTTGAAAAAAAGTCATTGCATTTTAATAAGGAACATAAAGTGAATCTGAATAAATTGAGAGACTATCATGGTCATGAGTGGGAAGAATTAGTGTCGAGTCTCTAAAATTAAACTCGTGTTTTAACGTGGCGCATTCAAACTTAAATGGGAGCTTTTTTGCATCATGACTTCAACAGATTTAGAGTTTTAAAATGGTTAACATTGATGTGTAAAAAAGTTGAAAAAGAATTTTGAAAATAATTATTTTAGGATGGTTTATAATTATTTTAGAATGGTTTTGAAAACTAATTTACCTGTAAAATAAAATATATCATAAAACCCACAAAGAATCCAAAAGCATGTTTACCTAGATAAGAGAACTTCATGTGTCTGAATGGGTGGTATTCCAATGGTTTGGAAACAAGGTAGGATTTTTTCATTCGTGCACTATATGTATTAAATGAAATGATTAGTCTTGACTTGAAGCCTTTTCAGAAAAAAAAAATAGCTTTCCCATGAATTATTCTCCTTCATAGTGAGAGGAAATTTAGGTGAGTACATTCCTGACCCACATGCTGACGTGTCTTGTTAACAGGGCACAAAATCAAAACCTATTAAAAAAAAGATTGCTTTACCTGAAAATATCAACATTTACAATGACTTATTTTAAAAAGTTAAAAGGCAAATGATAATTCAGGAGACAGTACATTCTTGCCTATATAACAATATACATAAATGGTATCAAATATCTAAATGCATGCAAATAAGGTAATAGTAACAATAAAAACAAAATACAGTAAATACACGCAGTGCTAATGAAGATCAGAGGAGGTATGACGCTCGGTGAACATGTGGAAGCCAATGCGTTCCATGAAATAACATCAAGCAGATGTAAATTCAGACAACAATGATGTCATAGTCTTCTTCCCATCAGTTTGGAAAAAACGGAAAACTTCCAAATATCAAACACTGGTGACAATATGAGCAAATATCAGGAAAATGCTTGTGAAACATACCCTGAGCTACCTCTGTGCCTGTAATGAAGGGTGTCTTCAAAGTAGAATTGTGCACATGAGTGGAGACTGGTGAGTTTGTCTATGTGCAGAGAACAGGAAAGGCCTTAATACGTATCATTAAATAGGAAGAGAGATGTGCAGGTCCCACTTACCCTACCATGTTATTTCTGTGAGATTAACACACACACACACACACACACACACACACTGATGCATTTCTATAGCTTTCACATGATATATAAGCAAATGCATAGGAAAACATTACAAATTTCAAATATGACAGTGACTAAGGTGGGGCAGGGGTGGACTCCTTGTGGAAGACATTTATGATACACCTTGATTTTTTTAAACTGAGAACATTTTCATGTGTGACTTGTACAGTATGTGTAATAATGAACTAGGGCACTAGAATGTATGAGGAAACTGAAGGAAGCCAAACCTCTTAGTCCAAAATGTATATTTATCCCCAAATTGTCTTTGGCTTTTGTGTCATTCCCATGCCTGGCTCATGTCCATGAGTACTGTCTCTCAGACAAGCACTGGTCGCCCACCTGTATGTGTGTAAACAATGCTCTTCCTAAATCCCCGTGGAACCTAAAGAAGCCTCTCTTCACTGAAATTCTATATGAGCTCCCTAAGAGATGTATAATAGCACAGAGAATACCTGCAGTAATTACTCAGGAGGTTAGTGATGCTAATGATGACGATGCTAATAATAATAATCTACAGAAGTATGTTTGTTTTGGGTCAATTCCAGATCATATCTACACCCAAGGTCTAGTAACCTTCCCTCCCCCACCTGCCTCCTTTCTTCCTTCTCTAATGGTTACTTGCCTATGTAGGGGTTTGCTGGTAAATTCTGGTACCATGCAGATTAACAAAGTATACATCTTCCAGTCATTCTCCGTCTCTCGGATAAATGCTACGGCATCAAGAAAACCAAGACAGTGCCATCCTTGTAAAAAGTAGAAACCCTACAGAAATCCCCATTACATATTTTCTTATTTTTTTTTCATATTTTCTTATCTTTCAAGAACTCAAACTCAATTAATTTAGGAAACTTAGGAAATTTAGCTGCAAAGGAGGCTAGGAAATTTCAGTACTGCAGTGTTCAGCTTTTACGCAAAGCAGGGAATCAACAGAAAAGTGGGAATGAAAGGGGCTTGGGAAGATGTGTGGGGAAGGGACAACCCTTGAAGGTAGGCTGTGCACATGCTTACCTTGATAACCAGAATAATCATGATATTAATTTTTATAAACATGACCACAATATGACAGCCAAGCACTTTGAGAGCTTTTGTAACCTGGTAACCAGCTCATGACAATGTAGTCACGGGACACGGAGATTGCAACCTTTATCATCATCACCATCTTCATCTTTACTATTAACATCCTATGCCTTGAGAGGATGGCCAGAATAGTCAACAGACACCAGCACTTGCTGACTGAATGATGTCAGGCCACATAAATACAGTTTCCACCAGCACAGCTGCCAATCATTGAGTACCACTTCGTGCCACTCACGTACCAGGTCATTTCAGACACATTATTTAACTTAATCTTGTAGTCACTTTTTTTTGAATGGCAGAAATTGAAATTTTGAGAGGTTACATTGCTTATTAAAGATCAAATAGCTACTAAATTTGAGAGTTAATGCTTAATCCCAGTGCTCCCTGGGATCTCTCTCTACCAGTATTGGCTTCTTCCTGGTAGACACCATCTGCATGTGAATTATTAGTGCTTTGTTGGCTGCATTCACTTTTGGTTGCTGTGGCTTGCAAGAAATTAATTTCTTTAAAAGAAATACCCAAAAAGATGAATTCTTTGAACACAGAAGCCAATGCAATTTTAGTAAATATAATATTTATAGGACTCTGCAATTAATTTACAAATTTTTTACATCAAAATTTGCCCTGATGATCATATTCTTTGGGGACAACAATTGTCTCTTCCGTGATGTTTTCCTACACTAAAGGCAATTATTGTTGCTTCTAGCTGTAATAAAAAACATAACTGCAACAGATAGAAGTGTCTTCGTTGAAATTGAGCCGAAACTCCCACTGTGGAAATAATCAGAAAATTAAAAGCTCTGCAATCTTGCAAATAACATTGCAACTTAATATTATTGGAACATAACATTATTATCTCTTTTTATAGGGAAAACAAACATAAATATATTTTCAAATGACACCATGATATTAGTTTTATTTTATTGGATGGGGTGGGAGTAGAGCAAAAATGATAACTTTCTAGGGTTGAGCAAATGAAACAATGGGAATTTATGAAGAATGATCGCCTGCAATGGGTATGTATGCTGCAAGCGTCTACTTCAGGCAGACTCTCCCAAACACAATGTGGCCCTATCTCTGAACCTCCCGTGTGATTTTTCACGGAGTGGGTTTCATCTATGATTCTCCGCAGTGCTCACCAGGCACAGGGTCCCACACCAGTTAGGCATTTCTGTCCAAGTGAGTGGAATGAGATTCTAGTTGTTATTGAAGGAGATCAAAGTCACTTCATTTTTCTGCACCTTTTCTTGCTTCCTTCCCTTTCTGCCTCCTCATTTCACTTCTGCTTAGTGTCTACCTGCCTTGCCCCTGTTGGTTTATGAGAAGCTGAGCATGGTATCGTTCATGGCCACAAATAAAATGCATCCCTTGAACCCAGACATTCAAATAAGATAATATGCATCGATAACTTCCCTCTTGCAAGATACTCTCCTGCACCTCCCGCGGGCACAGTGGACATGTCCTGATGTCTAACTTCTGGACAGATCCAGTAGTCCCCGAACTTGCCCCTGTCCTGTGTGAGGATCCGGGAATTAGAGGTATGAGTCAGTTTGGAGATGCATCATGGGACTGTGATACGCACACAAGCGAACTGGAGGTCCCACTGCCATTTGTAGAAACGCTGAAGTTAGCGTAAGAGTTGCTCAGGAAGCTGTTGGTAAGTTCAGTTTTACATAAGTTTCATGGCCATGAAGACGTTCAGTTGATGCTATTCCTGTGCAGATGTGATGCTGACAATTCCTCTGGTAGACACTATAGTAATTTCTTTTACTGATAAGATAAAACATGAAGTATTCATCCATTATTTTTCTAAACAGCATAGAGCAAATGTGCGTATTTCTTGCTCAAAATGTCCAAGGCTCCTTGAAATATCGGAAATGTTCTTCTGCCTTACGGATGGGTATTCAAGGATGAGAGCATAATTCAGCCTAGCTGGATGGAGAAGACTCCCACTCTCTTCCCATGAGGCTCAGAATTAAACCCCATGTCTGGGTGCTTCCATAGGAGAACAATCTAGAAAGACATCAGGGCACTGTTTTGGGTGGAGCACTCTGGCAGGGAAAGTACAATAAACAGCAAAGAGTCTAAGTTCTGAATTTGAGTTTGAATCCAGTCCTGAAACTTACAAGCTCTAAAATGTCACACAACTGTCCTATTTGTTTTGTTCTGCTTAATTCCTTACCATGAAAAAATGGAAGTGAGCTCAGGGGTAGGGAACATCACCTACAGACAGTGCCTGGTGTCATTTGGAAAATGGACTGGATGTAGCCAGTATGAAGTGAGGTGATTTCTCTGTGGTGTAGATTTGGGTCCAAGCTCAGTGACTTTCTCCCCCTTGCTATGCTCCTTTGTCCCTATTTCTCTCTGCCCTAAACTCTTGGTCGGGTTTCCTGGGTTTAGTTCTCATGGAAATGGGTCAACAATTCAGCCAGTTTAGACTAAGGCCAAGGGAAGGGCAGCCCAGCAGTGTCTTGATTTCTTGGGCTCCCTGTCTCTGAAATATGGACAGAAAGGACTTAGGAAATGTGTCCTCCTTTAGGGGAACTTGCACACCATGGCACAGCTCTGTGATGTTTGCTTAATTTTCTTTCCTGACTTTGCCCAGTGTTGAAATGGATAAACTGGTGACAGGAGTTACACAAAGTGCTGGAAGCTTCCTTCTGGGATTGCATTGTTTACAGGTCCTTTTTATGATCAGATGCTTGCTGTGAGAGATGTGTAATATATGTGGAGGGTTTGAATATGACTCAGATCTGAACTTCCTGCAGAGTGAAAAAGGGTCACTGCCCTTTTAGACAACACATTTGATATTTAAATCCTAAGTTGAAGGTGGCCTCAGCTTTGGCCCCCTCAACAAGGAATCTTTTGTCAATGTAATTCAATATGTCCAAAAAAATTCACACGTACTGATCGCTTTCTGCATATGTGGTGCCCTGCAAAGCCCCAGGTGCTCAGAGACAAAAGGCTTACTGACCACACATTTCCAGAGGTCCTGACCTCGCCCGCATCCCTCTATCACCCTGATGTTCTCACACAGCGCCATCATAACGCTGGCCATCGACATAGCCATCCCTGCACAGAGTGGTCCTGACCGTATTTTGCCCAATAAACCTGTGATCTTTCCCCTACATTTTTATTAGTGCATATTGATTATACATAACATACTTTAATCATCTCCCCCAGTCGTTTCCCATGGTCTTCTGATTGAAAATTCCCCCATGATTTCCACACAGGCAGAAGGGGGTTTGAGCTTCTGGGCTCACACCCTCGCTGCACTTCAACTTTCAGTTATTAATCTTGGTTCCACCGAGGGCCCCCTGACGCCCAGTCCTCAGTGTTCTTCTTGTCCTTAGTGTAATTGGAGTCTCTGGTATCTTCAGCCTGATCTCCTACCTCTTGTGTCACCAAAGTCATCTTTCTAGAAAAGTCTTCTCTGCTGGTCACTTAGATGCCTCAGTAGAACAGGACTCTCGCACACTGCTCAAGTCGTTTCAAGTGTCGCTCATCTGTCTTCTCATCACCGCCACCCCTCCCGCCGTGACAAAAGTCCACAAAGCTGATGTCGTGTCTGACTTCTCAGGGTTCCTCTCTTGGGTCCCTTGGGGAGGTTTGATGGGTATTTGTTCAAGGAATGAATGAATCCTTGCCAGGTGTCCACAGGCCAGCTAGGAATCCAAATTGCAGCACCTGAAGAAGTAGGGTGGGACAGGGTCCATGTGGGGAGCTCCATGATGGGAGCACCAGGAAAGGCCAGTGGATGGGCAGAGGAATCCTCTCAAGGTGACATTATCCTGGGGGAAATGTTCTAATGCGTTGTTCTCACAAATCTGATTTAGAGTCATGGAGACATCCAAGCTTCAGGAAGAAATTTATTCCTAAGAATGCCCTGGAAGCCCAAGTGGGACCACATCAGCTCAAAATTTGATGTGTTGTTGTTGAAAATGAATGGGATTAGGCAGGAGGGCCCTGGGACCAGCACACTTTGTGTCCAGGAAGTTCTGCGTGGGCGCTAACCTACCCTCAGGAAGCTACTTGGAGTCAGCTCCAAGGCTCAGTCACTGTCCTGGTCTGGAGCTTTCATGGAACACCAAGTCCAAAGCAGGAAAGTCATGAACCAGTGAACAGGTAGGATGAAAACTGATCCCTGAAGATGGTTCAACCTATGGTATGTGTAAGACAAGGGTTGAGAACAGCCACCCTTTCCATGTGGATCCGCAAGATGGACCCTTGTCTCTATCTCAAGGATAGATAGATAGGTGATAGATGTGTCATTGTTCATGGGACCCAATTTTCTTCTTTTTTTAATTTAACTTCTATTAGTACACGTTGGCAATACACAATAACCACAGCCCTGATGGGTGCTGGCACAGGTCCACTCACTGCATGGCTAGTTTGGTGACCGTGACTTTTCTGTTGAGGCTGCCCTGAAACAGTCTTGTCTTGGCAGCTGAACTTTCGCCCACTTAGAGGAGGAGTCAACAGAACTTCCAAGTTGAAGCTCAAATCCTGCAATTCCCACTGTGATTCATTCAGAGGAGAGGGCGAGTCCTTCATGCCATGCTCCTCTGGCACTGCACAGGGCTTAGCCTGTCATGGGCTCTCGGAGCCAGTCTACGTGGATACCAAAATTCCGGGCTGTAAACGGGGAAACCACCTGTTATCCTGCACTGAGCAGCAGGCAGGGCCGCCTCAGCAGTAGACATTGGCCAGGCTGGAAGGAGATGGTGGGTTCCCATTCTTATGACCTCCTTAGTGCATTCTCTCCGGATTTAGGCTGGGGTTCATTTTGACGAGGTCAACTTCATCCTCTATGTGCAAACTCAGCCTCACCATAACATCTTCCTTCCTTCCCCTCTTCTCACACTCATCTGCCTCCATTCATCTTCCTTTCCGCTCAGCTTTCTCGTGTCCACCCAGGAGCTCAGCTACCTCCAGATACCTCCCTGCCTCCTGCCTGCTTCTGTACCCTTGACCTCTCTGGGTGCTCCCTCTGGGCGAGCTTTCCACTTCATGCTTTGTCTATTTACATCTCATGTGTAATTCTCAGCCATGACAGAAGGCCAGCTCACCAGTCCAGACTCTTCAGTATAGCTGGGAAAATCTTTTGCAGGGCTCCCAAAGACTTGGCAGCTCTATTTTAACATGAGATTCTTTGTTCCCCGATGGAGGCCCGTACTTATCAATGTCTTATAATGAATTCACTGTGCTGGGTCCCTGGAGACTAGAAGTACTAATGGATGGTGGACAAACCTCACCAGACACTAGCATTCCAACCTCAACCCCTACAGCGATTGGTCTACAGTGCTTAGCACTTGGTCAGTGTCAGTGATAGCCAATTTCCCTAACCAATCCCCACTCCTACTCATAACCAACCAGAGCAAACCAGCTTTGCAGATTCCATCTCCTTGATGGCTTGTCTCCAGCACCTCCATGCTGGCAGCCTAGGACCAGATCATCTCATTTTTGTGACTACTCTGAAGGTCCCCAGCCCCATTCTGCCCCACACAGTGGTAGAGACCATCTTCTTTGCTATAACTGGCTCTCAATCAGTGACCTCCCTCTGTTTTCCTCCCTTGGGTATCTTTGTTTTTTTCCACATTCCCAAGACCCTGAAGGGCAAATATTAATAGTCTCAATTGACTTAGGAGGAAGCTATGGCTAAACATGGTGGTTCTCACAAAGGCGTGAGCAAAGCCAGTATTCGAGCCTCCATCTCTGTGATGCCAAAGCATCGGCCCCTCCCTCTGGAGAAAGTCCACTGGAAGCACCTACTATGTGTTTGCTGAAAGCAAATCCTGTGTCTTACTTGTCATTGTATCCCCAGGACCCTGCTTGGGGACTGACAGGTGGCAAAAGCTCAGAAAATAGTTGCGGGCTTGGGTCATGTTCCTCTGACAGGACTCTGCGTCGGGTCTAATAGGTCTGTACTTTGTAAGGCAGGTAACGGAAGTAAGTTCTGGTGAGTATTTCTGTGCTCGGAATAAATGTGAACTGTTATTTATTGCAAAAAATACCAAGACTCATTTTTAATATACTGCTTAACATAATAGTTCCTGGAAATGGTTCCCCTGTGGTGAAGTAATGAAAAGTTAGTGAAAAGAACTGCAAATGTCGCTTCTGAGCAAAAGATTAGTTTAAAGTGCTCCTCTCCTTGGGTTTGCGTCACATGCTTGAGTAATAGAATTTGTCGGTTGCCCTCACATTATAAATTGCATACCCAACCACCGAGTGCCCCTGAATGCGTGCCCCGGGCCGCACATCCCCGGTGTGTGCGGGCTGCAGATCAGGGCAGGGCGCTCCTGGGAGAGACCATTCCAAAGCTGCCGCTCTGCTGGGACCTCAAGTCATTAACGAGGCTGTTTGTGAAGTAGCCTTTTGAGCATTTTAATTTTTTTTCCTGGGTTTTATTCCTTTACATGCAAGTT
The DNA here is from genome assembly GCA_004027295.1 of Dolichotis patagonum. NCBI lineage: Eukaryota > Metazoa > Chordata > Mammalia > Rodentia > Caviidae > Dolichotis > Dolichotis patagonum. The sequence goes on from PVJX010010501.1 coordinate 27,117, forward strand.
AGTTGAGTTCTGGGGTAATTCTAAGCCTGACACAGAGGGAAACTTCTACTTTGCAAAACAAGTACACTGACGGAGTTCTTTACAACACTTTGCAAAGGTTGCTTGGGTGATAATTATAGTGGATGTTTCTAGGAAATGGATTTTCTCAGAGCAGGCTAGGGGCAGGATTTAGACATATCTAGGATGGACGCTGGTCTTGTTATTTCAAGTTAAAGACATTTAATCAATTTTGAAAGAGGTTTAGTCACTTTTTTGAAAGCTTCAAAGATCTGTCCTGTAAAGTAGGCATATGTGATCTCTGATCTATGCTGAGGAACACATGAGTTAAAAATAAGAAATATGAAAGCACTTTTAAATTCAAAAAGGCCACACACATCTCAATATTACTATTATAAAGTGAGTTCTCCTTGTGATTTGTCAAAATGATTACTTGTTTTCTGTAGAACATCCTAACAAGATCAAATCTTGATTTTGAGAGATGGCAGATGTTATTTTTAGTTGTATAAAAAAATACTACTTCCATTTCCATCCCAAATCATGGCCTTGTTATTATCTGTCAAGTCTTAATCCTTGAGGAGATCATTTCATCCGCATTCTTCACCTTGAGGACCAGCAAAAACTTACCCAGCATCTAAGTTCTTTGCTCTAGGAGGAGACAAAGTGGAAGGCCATCCAGAGGATGGGTTTCTGTGAGAGAGGCCAGAAGCCTCTGATGTGAGTGAGAAGTTGAAAAGGGTTAATGTGGGTGTTTCTGTATTTCTCTAGGGCAATATGAAATTCCATTAGACCATCACGGAAGAATCCAGAAAAGCAAGATGTTGGCTAGAGGCCACCTGGGGCAGTAGGTGACAAGGCATGGAGTTGTAAAGAAGACACAAATATGTTTGCTTATCTGTGATGCCACGCCTCTGAAGCCATAATGGAGATTTTGCAGCAGAAAGGTTGTCTGTTTCAATATTTTTATATTATTTATTGCATCATTGGCCACTGGTATCTTTGTATTCTTCTATAAGCCTTTAGCCTAATGCTACTTAGAAAAATCCTGTCACAACTTGCTTACCTGGGCAAGAGGGTCAAACTGGGACGACTCAGCACAGAGCAGAATCAGCCTCGGAAAGTTGCCATGGAAATCGCAGACACAAGATTGTGGCTCCTTGTGACCCAGGGACCTGGTGCTTCCTCGTGGTGTGGAGCCTTCTTTTAGCTGTTTCTCTGCACCAATCACAGATCCCGGAGCTTTGTCTGAAGGATTGGAGAGGGGGGGTGGGGCCATGGATCTCAGCTCACTTTGGAGGGGCCAGTTTCCAGCAACCTGGCGCACACAATAACCTGTCCTTTGACTGGCCGATGGGGCCCTCTGATAAGGGCCACCCGATACACCTTATTGCAGGAGCACCCCTTCTTAGGGGTGTGCACATTCCTCAGCCGTCTGGCTCCAACCTGACAGCCTTTTGAACTTCCTGTGCTCTCGGACGATGCAGTCCGTGAGGAAGGATTTCTGAGCATTGTCTCTGTAGAAGACCAACATGCTTGGGTCTCTCCTTGACCTGAGAATACACCCACACCACCTCCTCGAGAATTCTTGCCTCCAAGAAGGGTTCTATCTGGCTGTCTCCTCACTTTTCATACCCCATGACCTATAAAATATCTACCTCAGCCTGTCTACTCTTCCTACGCAACTGTGGTTTCCAGGGTCTCCTTAAGCCAGCTGCGAGGGCTGCTAAATGACTCCTGCCCTTGCCTTGACCTTTCTGCCATACTTAACCTGATAATCACACCAATGTTCTTGGCACACTTTCACAAGCTTCTGGTTTCACCTGATACGCTGCACCATCTACCCTTTCTTTCCCCCACGGGTCAGTTTGTCCAGCTGCGGATGCAGACGTGGATGAAGCCCCGGGGGTAGTGTGTGTGTTAAGGATCAGTGCTAACTCGGAAAGGAAGGGAGGAGAAGAAGATGGGCAGAAGGGGACAGGGAATGCCCCTGGGGACAATGACATCCCAACTCACCTGGGATCTTGGGAGGAAGTGCTGCAAGTGGCACGTCGAGCTACAGGCCGTGTCAAGGTAAAACGGTCAGGTCTAGTTCCCGGGAAGGGCATGGGCCAGAGCGCTGCTCTCAGCTGTGTGTGGACCCCGCTCCCTGAAGCTCGGCGGCCAGTCTGCACTGAATGTGGACTCTGAGTGACTGAACCTTGTCACCGCTACATTTCACTTCACAGTTCCTTTCCATCTGTCCTTCTAAATGACGACTGCCATGGGCTCTCTCTTCAGAAGGAAACTGCACATATGCCCACTCATAAATATGGTGCCACAATTTCCCAGGGTTTGTGCATGCTCCAAATTCCACCCAAGAGTCCTTACAGAAGATAAACCTAATTACAGTGAAACTGCCGTTGAAACCCTTGGATTTCCTTCTTCCATATGCATTTTAATTCACATTCAACTGCACTCTCTCTCTCCCTCTCTCTCCCACTCCCTCTCTCCCCCTCTGTCTGTCTCGTTTCTCTATCTCTTTTTCTCTTTGTTTCCATAGAGGGAACTAAACTAAAGACCTTCACACTGAATTCTATCCACAACCCTTTCCATATATTTCATGTGTGTGTGTGTGTGCGTGTGTGTGTGATTTTGAGACAGGACATCACTAGCAAAGTTACCCAAGCTGGCCCTGAACTTGTGAACCAGGTGACCTTCCTATCTCAGCCACCCAGAGCACTGGAACTACAGGCCAGCCAGTCCAGCTACTGACTTCATTTCAATGAATGCTCAAAATCAAAATATTTCTTGGTGTTTTCTCCTGCGTTCTTTTATCTAGTCCCTCCCTCCCACCGTGGAGCTGGGAACTGATGATCCTATTCCCACATTGTGCAACCGAGGTCCTGAGTGGATGGCGGATTTGTCCCAGCTCACATCAGCATCTGATTGCACCAGGCTGTGACAACAGTCCCATTCTTATCTATAGCTGAGTGTCCTTCACTCTGTCTTCCTTTCCCAGAAGTTCTCGGCTCCTCAGGATTCGGTCAACTGGACAGGGTGTGAGACCCCAGGCACCTACCCTGTCTTAGTCACTTTCTCACCAATGGAACACAGTACCTGGCATCCTAGATCTCAGGGAGTGGAGTTTATTTTGGTTCATGGGTTCAGTCCACAGCTGGCCAACTCCAAAGGCAGGAACAGCATGGTGGAAGGGCATAGGGGAGGAGAGCTGTTCATGTCCAAGCAGCCAGGAAGCAGACAGAGAAGGGAGGAGCCAGGGACAAGCACTCACCCTTCCAAGTCACCTCCTCTTTCCACTTCCAGCCCTCCAATCATGCTCACCTCCTCAGAACACGTGAGGCTACTGAGCTCACATTGATGAGTCCACTGGTGTATACGGCACCTGGGGACCTGATCACTTTCCACACACGAGAATTTGGGGTACTTGAGATCTCACTCATAAGATGCTCAAATAAACAGGAGCCAAGGACACAGATGTGGCTGTGATAATTGAAAAGGAGCAAATCTAGGAGGGATCTAATGGGAGAAAGAACATCCCATTTGATTCATTAAGCATGTGACAATTTCTGCCACCGGAGTCTATATGAGAATAAAAACAGATCAGTTTTATGAGATGACAGAAGTAATGAAGTGGTCTCTTTGCTTATGTACTGTTGACATTTTCATAGCAGACATTTCTAGACTTCAGCTGGTTACTTTTAAAGAGATGTATTAGACATTCATCCAGCCTGCATGGTATCAAGAATCACTTTACAAACAATAAATCCTACTGCTTTCATGTATGTGCGCACAGACCTTCCAAGAGCGCACAGATCCGAGGAGAGGCTTTCAGGGTGGACAGGTGGCTCACATGGCTGTGGAGAGCAAGGCTAATGATCAGACAGGGGACCTGACCTTTTGTCATCTCTCTGGACTCCTTATATGAGCTCATTAAAAATGACTGCAATACCAAGTCCATATTATGTGGATAGTGCATCTGGGTGGATAGACACATAGAACGTACAGAATTTCACATTTCTTACTGAGAATCAACATGCACTAAGTCTATTAAGTAAACTCCTTATGCTTTGCTTTGCAGGGTAAGGCCACCAGAGGCAAGCAGCGAGCAATCCGTGTGAAGGAGTAAACGTGTTAGCCTAAGAATGAGGGAACACGTCCTTTATTTTTGCGATATCGGAGAGTGCTGAGCTATATCCCAAGCTCCTTTTTGACTTTCACTTTGAGGCAGGGTCTCTTGAAGTTGTTAAGTTGTCCATACTGGCCTAGAACTTGTGAATTTCCTGCCTCAGCCTCTCAGAGTGCAGAGATCACAAGCGTGTGCCACCACACCTGACAGAGTGAGCAGATTCCTGGTGGCCCTATCCTCGGGCTGCTCCATATCTCACCCTGCTGGTCGCTCTATCGTTGCTGGAATTGTAGAAGAGCATGCAGGTCTATCTAGCCACCTCTCCCGTGTCTCACGGATACGAGGATCGCTTGTGTGACCACGGAGACCCCCAAACCCACTATAGGCAAAGCCAAGTTTGTTAGCAGCAACATCCAGTGTGGTTAAGTGTATGATTCTGAAGACTCGGATTTGAATCTAGGATCCTACCATTCCAAGTTGTGAGACCTTGGTCTAGTAATAGCACCCCTCTGCCACCAGTCATACTAAACAGGTGAGTTACATGCACAAACCACCTGGAACGCAGAGGCACAGTAGATACTAGCAGTCATGGTCACTATCAATTTAAACTTTTGTTATAGGGCCAACTGGTTGCCCACATGCATCTGATCTCTAGCGCCCTGTGCCCGTCATCCTTGATTCCCCAGTGTCCTCCACCCCGTGTTCAAACTGACCTCAGAATCTGGCCTCATCTCCACCCTCTCCTTCCTCACCCCAGTGCTCTGGCTCTAGGCTTCATCATCTGTACGCTCGATCACTCAAGGGTTGATGTTCTTTTGTGGCCCGACTTGCTTTCTTCAAGCCCATGCCATGTCCTACACTTCTTTTGGTATTTATTATTATTTGTTTAAAATTAAGCCAAGTAGGATGGCATGTCTGTAACCCCAGTACTGGGGGAGGCTGAGGCAGGAAAAGTGCAAGGCAAGCCCAGCCTGGGAAAGTTAGCAACTTACTGAGATCTTGTTTCAAATTTAAAAAACAAAAAAAAATTAAAAGGGGCTGGGAGTGTAGCATAGTGCAAAGGCCTTGGGGTGCAATCCCCAGTACTTTGAACAAATGAATAAAATGAAAAAAAATAGTGACTGTTAGAATATTTGTTCTGATGAATGCACTTTGTAAAAGGATCCAATCAGAAAAGTAAACATTTGCATTTCTTCACCTATTATCGTTTCCATTCATTGGGAACCTTTCAAACTCATCTCCTCTGGTTATTTTGAAATGTGTAATTAATTGCTGGAGCCGTATTTACCTCTCGATGATGTAGACAGTCAGAACAACTTCCTCCCCCACCTCACACTACACTGAACCTGCAGACTCAGCCATGGGAAGGTCATGCTGCCCAGGTCCTTCCAGGATTCAAGTCAAACACCTCGCACCCTGCACCCTGCACCCCGTGTCCCTGTCTCCCAGGATTTTCCCTCTTCTCCTGTTCTTCCTGTTCTGGCCTCCAGCTGTGCTGAGAATGGGGGGTTCCCCATTTCTTCCCCCTGTAGGCTCTCACATGCACATTCTTCTCCCCTCTCCAGCTCATCACATGCAACCCCTGCTTGCTGCTAACTTCTCTTGCAACTTTCTGTAAATTTGCAAAGGTTGATTGGGTGGCTCTCTACCCCCACCCCTGCATCTGGGGGAAGGTCTGTAAACCTCATACAGGGGGAGGCAGAGTACACACCTGCATGGCTTGTGCAGGCTCCAGGCAGAAGAGAGAGGATTCATCCATTCCTGAATGGGCTTGCCAGGGTACCTGTGCAGCTCACCCAGCCTCCACCTTCTGGAAGCCAGGGATTTGCCCGTGTGCCCTGGGGCACTAACGCTGGGCCCATGGCAGCCTCTGATGAGGAAGGGGCTCTCAATTCTCCTTCTTCCCCAGCTGACCCGGAACTAGGCATCTAGGATTCTATAAAATCCTAGGAATCACTGCTTCCAACCGGTTCCTCTCAAGGAAGTAACACATAAGAGAGTGGACAGGATGCATGCCCCACTACAGGACCCCACAGCTCAAACAGCTGTCCCCATGGGCCACTTTTCCTGACTCCCTGGGTGCCAAAACCCACATGCTCAAGTGGTTAGCTAAAACGTTGCAGTGTTTGCATATAGCCTGGGTTCCCTGCCCCTGTATTTATATTACTAATACCCAATAAAATCTAAACACTTCAGTTGGTTTACTGCATTGCTGGTGGAGTAACTACAAGAAGGAATAATCCGTACATGTGGGATCCAGACACAAATTTGGGGGAGAGTATTTTTGATCCACTGCTGGTTGAATTCATGGTGGTGGAACCCATGATGGATATGAAGAACCAACTCTGTGTGTGTGTGTGTGTGAGAGAGAGAGAGAGAGAAAGAGAGAGAGGGACAGAGAGACAGAGAGAGACAGAGAGAGAAAGAGAGAGGGAGAGAGAGAGAGAGAAAGAGAGAGAAAGAGAGACAGAGAGACAGAGACAGAGACAGACAGACAGAGAGATAGAGAGAGAGACAGAGAGAGAGAGAGACACAGAGAGAGAGACAGAGAGAGAGAGAGAGACAGAGAGACAGAGAGAGGAAGGGAGGAAAGCATAGAGGAAATGGACCCAAATCCAGAAGAATGCATCAGCTGTGGGTCCTGGGTCCTGTCCATGGTCACGTGGTCCTGCCTGGTGCTGGGAAGCTGAGGTAAACTGATGGTCTTGATGGTGAGACACCCTGGGAGCTCCTTCTTAGTTCTGGGACCCTTCAGAGCCTCATAGCTCTGAGCCTCAATTTCCCCTCTCTGCAGTGGCGATGCTAGGAGTGCTAACCTTCTGGGAGGTTAAATGAATCAGCACATGGAGTACAAGACGAAGCCTGGAAGAGGAGGCGCATGTATAGACTGAGCTGTCGGTGAGACTCCTGTTCCCCATTTGAGGAGAAAATCTATGCAGAGGCATTGGAGACTCCAACAGCTGGGCATCTCGGAGGAGTCACACTGCTGTTTAAAATCTGCCACTGTAATCAAAAGCGTGTGGCCTGTCCTCATCTTCTCCATTTCTGAACACAGATGGCATGGTGGAGGGAAAGGTTGGAAGTTAGAATCCATCAGGTAAGATGCGGTCCGCCCTCTGCCCGTCTTCCTCTCCTGTAATGGGGGGTCCTGTAATGATGGAGCCTGCTTTGGGGACATGAGCACTGGCCCTCGGGGGAACGAGAAGAGAGGAGCAGGGTCACTGGTCCAGCCTGGCAGAGGGCAACGGAGTTGGGGTAGGTGACAAAGGAGCCCCGTAACACGGGGAACAAGGACGTGGGCAGCACCGGTCCTGGGAAGTAATGAAAGGGGGAAGCCACAGAGGGCTTGGGGGACATCCAAGGCTGCTGTTGCCAGAACGCTGCCCTGGTGGGACTCAGGGAGGGTGGAGGAGCCCCCTCCCCAAAAGCAGGACCAGAGATGGAGTGCTGGCAGGTGGCCGGCAGGGCCCGCACCTGATACCCGTATCTCCTCTGTCCTGGGAAGCAGCACTTCACCCTGAGAGGACTGACAGGACTTTAAGGGCAGATAGTCCAACAAGTTGCTTTTCTCAGACAATCATCCCAAAGACAGCAGGTGGAATGTGTGCCACTTTAAAGAAGGGAGGTGTCAGCAGGAGGAATGGGGAGGCCTCTTGGTGCCTGTCCTCTGGGGAGGCCAGAGGACAACCCAGTCCTCCAGCGAGGGGCGGCCCCACCCGGCCTCACTGGGCCAGGCTTCTGCTGAGATTCATGCAGCCTGGCGTGCATGGTTCTCATCCTGGGAAGACTTGTAGTTTTTCTTTCTTTCTCCTCCTCTAGAGGAAGCCAGCAGTTTCCCTCTGATGATTTCTCCCTGTTATCACAAATGTGGGTGATTGGCCCAAACTTCATCAAGTACCTGCTTCAACCCCGAAGGGAAGCATAGAAGTCTTGGTTTGAGTCTGGAAGGAAAGCTCATCTCTGCGGTGGAAGTGACTATCACGAAGCAGTGGGGAAAGTGCTGGAATATAAAAATAATAACAGAATGCGCAGTTAGCGCTGAGGGGCTTTCGGAGGAGTGCGTGCGTGTGTGCGCTGTTGTGTTTAACGAAGCAACCGATAAGGCAGAAATAAGTGTTCATGAGCCCCCTGGGTGCGGCAGGGAAAAGGTTTAGAGGAAGAATGAGAATTATCCCTAGCCGCACAACTTTCCAGGGATGCAGAGGGGATCGGGGCCTGCTCGTGTTTAAGGGATGTCCTCTGAATGAGTGCCCAGCCAGCTTGCTGTGGGTGAGGGCTCAGGCTGTGGGCCTGTTCCCAGGCCTGCGCACCTGGACAGGCTCCGTGGATGTGCAGGGCAGAGGCTCAGGCCTCAGGAGGAACAGGAGAGGATGCTCTTGGAAGGTGGCTGATTTGTGGGTCCTTATAACTGACTTGATGTTAGGAGTTGAGATCTAGTCCTCATGAAAAACAGATGAAACGCGGGAAGGAACAGCACCAAGGAGGTTTAGGAGGCAGTTTATTACAGCGGTGGGCTTCTGACTAGAACCTCTCCCAAAGAGCCAGAGCTCCGCCTGGAGGGGTTTCAGGGCTTTTAAAGGGAAAGTGAGCGGGAGATGCATAGGCAGATTTGGTGCCTGTGCTTGGAGGGCTGGATGACGTCATGGGTCTCCGAAGGAGTTTGAACATTTCGGGTTACATCACAAGGCCATCAGTTATGCAAAGCACAGGTGATACCAATGCAAGGAACGGCCCTATGCTTTAAGTTACACTGTAAGGCCATTAGTTACACAAGGGCAGCTAAGACAGGGGTCTGCACAAAGGAAGACGCATTCTGTCACTGAGCCTGTGGGACACGTCCACGTGGTCTTGGTGGGCATCCTAGGCAGACTTTTATTTAAAATTTTAATTTTTCCCCTTTGGTCCAAAGAGGTGGTCACTGGGGCACAGCCTGGAAGGAAGGATGTCTCCGTCCCCTGTCTCTCTCTGTCTCTGTCTCTGTTTCTCTCTCCTTCCCAGCCGCCATGCTGGGGGCAGCTCGCCTCTACCATGGCTGTCTGCCGTGCTTCCCTGCTTTGGAACCACCTGACTGTGGACTGAAATGCGAACCCAAACAAACCTCTCCTCCTTTAAGTTGTGAGTGTCTGGTATCCTATCTTAGGGACAAGAAGAGTGACTCAAACACAGTCAGTTTCGAAATTCACAACATGCCAAATCTAAAGCCCATCAGAACCTCCATGCTTCTCCCCAGGAGGGCCACAACTTGAAGGTCCTTTGTCTTACTCTGAATTCTACTCCTTCCTCTAAACTCTTACCCACTGACATTCTAGTACCATGGTTTAATAGTAATAAAATGATATTGAACATTATTGAATGAAGTCAGTTCTGACCCAGCCTTTCCAACACAGATGACAAATGTGTCTTGGCTTCTCCATGTTCCCTTCTTTCTTCTGGCCTAATTTCCTTTCCTTTCTAACTGGACATTCTCCCATAGTGGCTTTTCAGTGTAGATTGCTGGCTGCACTTCTCTTAGTCTTTAAATTCCTGAAAATCTGTGCTTTGAATCTGTGAAAGTCCCTCAAAACAATGGCTTAAAACATCAGGATCTTGTATTTTTCTTACTCAATAATGAAATGAGAATTAGACAGACTACAGTTTCCATCACCAAAACACAATATGCACAGAGACCTGGCTTCCCGCTTTGTTTCTTCGGCAGTGGCCTCCAGCTTACTTCACGCTCCCAATATGGGTGCTGGACCCCAGCATTGCTCCCCTAAGTTTCAGGCAAAGATCAGTGGAAAAGTCAGGAGGCAAATTGACTTCTGTCACCTAAACCCTTCTGGAAAATTATGCTTCCTTCTTTGTGGCATATAGATAGTCATAGAGACTACACAGATTACTTTTTTCTATGATTCCTTCTTCTCCTCACTTCAGTTTTCTAAGAAAGAAGAAGTTTTGTCTTCTATGTTTTCAAGTTGATCTTTCATATTTTCCACCTTTTAATTCTCTTGAAAGATGTGTTTTAGCATTCTTCTGCCTCCATGTTTGCTCATTCTCCCATTTTCTGCATCAAAATGTATTACTCAGTTATTGGAATTAAAAGCAATGTTTTCAAAGCTCATGTTTTAAAATTTAGGCTTCCCAATTGGTTATTTTCCCCTGCTGTTTCCTCAGTGTGATTCACATTCCTTTGTGTCTTCGAGTAGTCAGTATTCTTAGGCATGGTGCCCATAATCTCCTTCTTTGTTCGACACTGTGAGTCCAAATTTTCCTCTTTTAAACCTGTGGCCCCTTCTTGGGGTGCATGCCTTGCTATTTTTAGGTGTCAGGTCATTTCCCAAGGCACCATGTTCAGGGAGCTTTCTCTCCCATGTTGGCCTTGAGCAGGGAGCTCCGTGTCCAGGAGACTGTGAACTCACTCTCATATAGACGGTGGAGTCTGCTGGATATGAAGCCACTTTGGGGTCCTGCCACTGGGCTCTTTGTACTTTCTGTTTGCTCCATTTGATTTTCGGACCTCTGCTGTGCACTGCTGGGATTCTCATTGCTCACGGGGCACTTTCTTACCCTGGCTTTGGGTGGGCAGCAAAGGTCCCAGTGGGGGTAAGATGCTGGAGCACCAATTCACGGAAACAGTGACACAGCTGACTCCAAATCATTCTTAACTTCCTTATCCTCTTCTCCAGGTCCTTGGGCTTGTGTTCTGGACTCTGATATCCAGAGACAGACAGAGAAGTGGTTTCTATGGCCCCTTTGCCTGGTCCAGATCCTTCTCCTTGGACTTCACTCAGAACTTTGGGTTTCTTCTTCATTACTACCACCTGCATTTTCTTTCTTGCCTTTGAGTTCAGCTAAGCCCTCGATGCCTGACTATGTGTGTCATGTACTTGATGATGCCACATGATGGACAAAGGTCACATGCTTGGAGCGGGGAGGATGGTATTAAGATGTGCCTGTTCAGTCCTCTTGTCTGACATCAGAACTCAAGTTCACACCAGCAGAAGGCGGGCTTGGGTCCCCAGGTTTTGTCTGAAAATGGACTGGTCTGCTAGATCAACAGGGGGAGCTTGTGAAGATCACTTGCTGAAACACAAAAGAAATCTGAATATTTCAATAAGAAGGGAACTAGGGTCCCTTGTGGTCATTTCTCTGTGTGTCTCGAAGGACCCGGAACTCGTTGGAATAACTTCTTTGAATACTGACAGTGTCTCTCTGCGTCTCAGCGGGTTGAGTGAGCCTGATCTGGTTAGTTAAACTTTCTAACTCTCAGGCTGGCAATGTGCTAATATTTGGGATATTTAGAAGGTTAAAAGCATCCGTAGCCAACTAGGCCAAGGAAGACTCTGTAAACATGATTCCTCTGATCCTCTCTATCCTACAATGGGCAGGTGCCCAAGGAAGAAAGAACTCGTGTTGCCATGGCGGAAAAATCTTAGAGATCTGGTGTCACATCTGGGCAGGTGGCCAAGCAGCCATGTGTCTCCTCGGAGGGAGTGTCCAAGTCCAGTCTGCAGCTGTTCTTAGCAGAGCTCTCCGTGGCTCAGCACTGGGGCGGAAGCCTGCCCTGTCTGATCGGTGTCAGGAGCAGTAGCTGTCACCTCCTGTCTTCTCCTCTGGTTCCCTTGGCTTGGGAGGAGGCAGCAGGTTTGCAGGAGGAAGCTCATCAGGTCCCACTCAGGCTGATGGCGCCTGAAGTTGTGTCCCCAGCTTACTCCAGGGCTTTGCTTGCTGGTGTTCAGGGTCTACAGCCTCAGGAACACGCACAGACTCAAGGAAGAAGGAGATGGCCTAGCCCTGTTCGCTGAGGAAAGCGCTTGAGAATTTGGGAATATTCTGTTCATTTTTGCAGTTGCCCATATTTCAAAGCCCTTTCTGGCCAAGAAGGACTGAGCAAGTAGCTGGGAGCAGGCAAAGGGAGCTGGCCTCACATCTGCTTCTCATCTCGGATGACACAGGTACCCTCTCTCCCATGTACAGATATGTGGGGCACATTGCACGGGGAGTGCTGGAGGGATGCCTCGTGTTGCAGCTGCGATATGTCCCTGCATGTGGCATCCTCATGGGAGGTGTGGTGATGAGCTGGCACCTTCCAAGAGAAAACCAATGTGACATATGTGTGTGAGTATGTGTGCAAGCATTCACATGTGTGTGCATTATGAGAAGGGGTAGGAAAAGTCTCCCTTAGAAGGGCAGGCAAGGTTGGGCACCCCTGGATAAGTGCCCCAGCTCCCTCACTCACACCCCTGACTCTGCGTTTGCTCTCTCCTCTCTGTGCAGTGGCAGTGTAGCACTGACCAAGCCACCTTGCACACTGCTGCTGGTCTCAGGCTGAGTTCAGTCCTTCGGTCATGGAGCAGGAGGTCCCATACAACCAGCATGGCCACCCACTTTCCTTTCTTTTGTGCTGTGGAGAAACACTTTGTTAATGTGTAGATTTCAGATGTGTCCTCATCCCGAAAGTACCCATAGAGCCCAGGACAGGAGCTAGAGAAGATGAGTTAACAGGAAACCGGCTCCGGGGTGGCAAGAGCTTCTCTGTCCATGTGGTCCTCACCTAGGGAGCCGGCAGTTAGCTGTGAGTCCCCAGTGGCTGGAGGCATGAGCTGAGCTCTGTCTCTAGGCCTCTGATCTGCTGTCCTCATGACCAGTGCAGACCTTCAGCACAGGAAAGCAGCTGCTGACCACAAGAGCAAGGCTCTGGATGGGTGAGGCCCTGGGATATCGCCCGTGTCATTTCCTTACTTAAGGAACACATAGAATATAAACACATACATAGCATGTGAGTCATGAACATATTGTGTACTATGTCACTTTTCCTGGGTTACTCCTAAAGATACTAAAATATCCCAGTGGTACGTATATACCTGGTATCCATTCATTCATTCAATAAAAGAATTCATTTCTGATTCTTAAAATTTGTTTCTGCAGTAGTGAGAATCGAACTCAGAACTTTGGCACTGAACTATATCCTTAGTCCTTTTTTTACATTTTTGGAGACAAGATCTTGCTACGTCTCTATGTCGCCTGGGCGAGCTTGAGCTCCTGGTCCTCCTGCCCCAGCCTCCCAGAGTGCCGGAATCACCACACCCAGTGGGTTAGCATTTTCTCCTGATGAGCCGTGATATCTACACGATGGTGGTTTCTGTGGAGTCTGTCTTGAATGTACCGTGGTGCTCATTGAGCTTATAATTTAATGGTAGGCAGGGGCCCAGGACGTGCAGAGAAGGCAGGCGTCATGGTCAGGGTGTGACGGGAATGTGTAACAGGGAAGCTGGACTTAACTCCAGCACCAGTGAAAGCCAGGTCAGCACAGGAAGTGGCCAGTAAATACAGCCATCAGCATCATCATTGGTAGGCTCGCCGGTCCTTCTGAGGCACCGCTTGGATCCAATTCAATAAGCCTTGAGGTCATGAATGGCTGGGAAAGACCTGGCAGAGGTCTGGTCTGCGTGGGGCAAGCTGAAGAAGGCTGGCTTCTGGGGCAGACAGGACTTTTGGAAAGGCAGAGGGGTGGCTGTCACTGGGGGCAGTCCTGTCATCATGACCAGGTTCTCTCACCCAATGGTTGCCATCTTGGGGGCACTTAAGGTGAGGTATGAGCTTCCCCACATTTCTCACACTTTCACTGAAATACGGTTAGACTTTACTAACCTCAACTTTTCAGAGAAGGAAGAGTCCTCATAGGAAGGCAGCTCCGTACAGTAAGTATCTTGGTTCATGAACTCTTCTGTCTGTGAACAATTCAGCTTCACAAACAGAAACACTGGGTAAAATTTTGGTTCCATTCACAAACTCCACACTGGGTGACAAGTGTGATAGTGGCCATTTCCCCAGAACTGTGGAACAAATGAAGGAATTAAGTTCATGAACCACTGCATTTGAAGGAGGGGGTGTTTCTCTGAATGCCTCCTTCAATCTGGGGTGTTTGTCTTGGTGCCAGTGCTACTTGTGTGGGTCACTTTCCCTGTACCATTTGGAATAAGCAATATTTACCATGTTGCTTTTTTTTGATACTGGGACTCAAACAGGACCTCACACTTGCCCGGCAGGCTTCCCAGTGAGCTATATCCCTGGCCCCTTATCATATTCCTGTATACCACCCCCTGCCTTATGACCCAATTCCAATTCCATGCTCACTCCAGAGGAGTCACCTGTGAGGCTAACACTGCTTTCTCTGCATGGACAGGTGTCTGCGTCCGCCTCACTGGTAAGGAGTAACACCACACCAAGCACGCACTGGCACACAGACACAAGCAATAGCACTTAGTTGCTGCCCATGCCATCTGACAAAGGGGAAAAGAGGGAGCCATGGTTCTGAAAGCCACATAAGTGTCCCCAGCCTATGGTCAGTCCACTCGAAATAGCGGTCATTAATATTATCACTATTTTCACATTCGAGTCTGCTTCATAGCCTAGGGACAAGGTCAGGTTCTTTGATCTACAAGGCAGGCTATGGGGAAGAGACATTGAGTCTGCACAGAGATAGGGAAACTGAGGCTCCAAGAAGGGGTGGATATAATGGGCTTGGTATGAAAAGCTGGCAGAGCAAAGCTGGAGTTTGGTCAGTGCTCTTCAGTCCTTAAGTCTAGAAGTCCCACCTCTTGTTGGAGACATCTGGTGACAAAGGAACACATCCATTTCCTCTGAAACTCACTTTTGCTTTTATGATGAACTTGGAGATGTGCACTGCAGGAGGAAATACGTAGTTGACTACATGCACATATGATAGGTAAAACCAGGAAGACCAAGCTACCTTGTGGAGACAATGTTCTAAGAGTAAAAAATGTCTTTAGCTTAGTCTCAGCACTAAAGCTGAGAGTGATGTTGCATCCTCCACAAGTCAAGGCCATAGTACTCAGGGGAGATGTTATGGTTTAAAGATGCAGGTTCCTCTAAAGACTCGTATATTGAGGGACTGATTCCCAGGACAGCAAAGTTAGGACCTGCAGAGCTGACCGGATCACGGGAGTGCCACCCTCATGGGTGGATGAGTTCCTTGATGAGTTCATAGCTGAATGGGCTGTTAGGCAGTGGGGTTTAGGGAGAGGATGTAGGTCACTCGGGTCATTTCCCTAAGGGTATATCCTGTTCCTGGATCCTTCCTCTGTGGATCTTTTTGTCACTGTCTATTTGTTGGCTGACAGGAAATGAGCAACTTTCCTGGACCATGCACTGCTGCTGATTCTGCCGTGGCATAGTGCTAAAAGCAGCAGAGCTGACTGACCATGGACCTGACCTTTTTCACTAGGCCATGAAACAGCTGAAACCATGGGCAAAAAATAAACCTTTCTTCTTTTAAGTTTTTCTCAGGTGTTCTGTCACAGTGGAAAGAGCTGATGAACACGGGGACTTACACTGATAATTCTTGTATATGTGTTATATAGTGGAGATCATTTTCACTGGATAAACCAAGACAGATTCTGGGGATCTCTAGCTAATTATACACATCTGTTTTATACTCCAAGCATTAAATATTAACACTCTTAGATTCAAGTACCATTTTATTGATCATCTATTTAAAGCACACTTTATATAATGTTTCTTATAAATTCAACATCTGGGAAGAGAAAATTTGTGATATGTCACATAATTTGTGTTATCATTCTCCCTGAAATTTATTGATCTTTTTCTTAAAATATATGCAACATAAAGTAGGCATGATGATGCATCCTTGTAATCCTAGCCACTGCAGAGGCTGAGACAGAATTGTTAACTAGAGGCCATCCTGGTCTACTTAGAGGTAGTTTTGTTTCAAAGCAAACTATTAATAAGGGTTGGCATGGACCTTAGCACTTGAGTTCAATCTCTAGGACTCTAAGAAAAAACACTTAAAATAGCTTTTATTTTCCTCTCTCACAGTTTTGTGTAGGGCTTCAATGGCAATGGAACATCCAATATCTTAAACTGAGGTCACTGGATTGGAAGAAGTGGTCATGCTTTTGAGTGACATTGACCATGGGGGCTTCAGGGAAACCCCACAAGGGATAGGGGCAAGAGGGAGGAAGTTGATTTCACTAGAGTCCAAAGAACTTCTAGCCCAGCATGTGGCTCTGTGAAGGTCAGCTGACCAACCTGTCATCAGGTTCTCCTCCACTAGTTTCCTGCTGTAATGCAACATATGTACACCCAGAAAACTTAGCTTTCTGCAAACCATACACTAAAAGTCACAGGGCTGTGGCAGAAATAGCATGAAGAGCTAACAGCTGGGAAGGTGTGGAACTTTGTCACCAGACCCCTGAGGGCAATGTTAGCGCTAGTGCCACTGTAAAAAGTATGTTAGACCTTAGCAGATGAAACCCTACTATCATCACTGTAGTTCTCTAGCATAACATACATGAACATTCTTGATGGAAGGGACTGCGAGGGGAGGCGAACACTGCTGAGCTGATTTGAGGGTAGAATGCAGCAAGGTTGGGGATAAATACTTCCAAGAAAGGGCACACAGTGAAACAGTCAAGATGAGCACCGGGGACATTAATATAGGACTATGCTCTTCCGCAGCTTGCTGTGACCCACTGCTCTAGCACACTTGAAGTTTCGCTGCTGTTATTCAATTGTCTACAATTTAGTATACTATGGAGATAATGCCTCCCATGCGCCCTCCCCTTCTTGGAGATATTTAATGAACCTCTCTACCTCCTCAGGGAGTGTGAGCCAATTCCTGCTCCCAGAATATGCTTCACAGCGGAATGGTCTGTCACTTATCCCAACAAAGTAGCAGTGGAGCTTAGGGGTAAAAGCATACTAAAGATGTCCCCATACCAGGCACTTGGTAAGAGCTTTAAAATGGTGGCTGTCACTCTGTGGACGCCATTGTTAGTTTTAGGAGGAGCAAGAGCAGATAGGGTTTTATAATAATGAGTAGTCCAACTTCTGGTTCATTCATTTTCCAGCACGCTGCTTTAAAAAAATAAAATGAAACAAAACAAAAATATTCCTACAGACCTGTAAGGGGATGTCTTATTCGCTTTTTACTTGTTGCTGAGCAAAATATCTGATACCCAAAGTTAGAGAAAGAAGAGTTTATTTCTTATAGTCCTCAGAGGTTTCAGTCCATACTCAGTTGGCTCCAGGGCAGCGTGGCATGGTGGGGCAGCCCTTCATGGGGGCTGCAAATGGCAAGGTGCAAACTGGCAAGACAGAGACACACTTTATTCCCCTCATTACATCATATGCTGGCTCCACCCCTAGGCAGGTGTAGCACGCACACCACCAGTCCAAGCGATAGACAACCAATCACAAATGCTAGATTTGGTTGAGTCCATAATTGCATGAGGCTTGGGGACCACTGACATAAACCATTGGGGGGAGCAGTAACATCCTGAGTGCTTGTGTGATTTCATATTCCTATGAGAGTTGGGAGAGGGAAAGAATCAGGAAAGGAGCCTGTGAGGAAATGCAAACACAAACTTGGAAATGTAAATCTCTTTTGAGTGGCATCTTTTGAAAAAGTCAATTTATGTCCTGTTGATTGATTCTGTGGTACTTGGCAAGATTGTAAATAGAACCCCTGTTAGACATGACCGGGGGCTGAAGGCAACATAAATAAAATATTAACCTAATTAGAGAGTATATTTTCTCTCTTGATGAACCTTGTGAGGTGGTGCGTAAGTGCAAAAAGATGACCAAAATAATCATCCTGAACAGAGGGGTAGAAGCGAGGCTGGGACCATGGCTGTCACTGGAACCTACATGGGCTACGTGGAGAAAGCTGTGCTTTAGACCAGCCAAGAGAGGTGCAGGGATTTGACATCATATCCTCTGAGCATGGGGTGAATATCCAGCTTCATTTACCTGCAAAATACCTTCTGTTCAGCTCCCTCACTTTTTTTATAAGTCCTTGAAGATCAACCAGGAGCCATGAAACAGAAGTACAGAAAATCAGTATAGTTTAGGCCAATAAAAACTTTGTAACTGTGGAATCTGCTCAGCTCTGCAAGGCTTCACTGCCATCTCCAGAGGTACTGAAACAGAAAGAGCCTGGTTTTGCTTCTCACCACCACTCCTGCACATAGTCTGCTAAATAGCCATAGGTGCCCACCACACGTGCATTATAAGCTGTAGGGGAAGTTGTATCATTTTCTCTCTATCCCCCTCTGTTCTTACTTGGGACAGAGAATGGTAACAAAATATAGGCTAAGCAGAGAAAAATGAAACCAAGCTTAATAATGCATACACCTTCTGCATAGGTGGGAGATAAACCAAAGAAAAGAGTAAGTCTCTAGTGTGGATCTCAGAGCATTGCCTTAGACCTAAGGCCACAGGAAAAGCCCACCTAAGACGAGCTGGCCAGCAAGCACCATGAAACAAGGGCCAGGGTCCCTCTGTGGGTCCAGGAAGCCTGCTACTTAGAGAAGAGCCTCATTTTCTGGTAATCCCTTCTGTTTCTGGGCAGAGAAGGAGACACCTTCCCACTGTGCGTAAATCATTTGTAGGTGTAAACTTCTTCCGCAAAAGGGCGACTTTCAGAGTTACCTCTGTAATTTCTCAAATCAGCAGCTCCAAATAAACCTTGTTTCAAAGAGGCATCCCAAAAGGAGTAGTATAGTCCGGTTTTCCTACGTTATGTTTTCTGACAGTATTTCCTGAGCGACATTGATCCTGGGATCTCTGGGACAGTCCTGAAGACTAGAGTAGATTGCCAGGGTGCCCTGACAAAGCATCACAGATGAGTGCTTCACACAACAGGAAATCCACTGCTTCACAGTTCCGCAGGCTGGAAGTCCCACAGCACATCAGCAGACTGGTTCTGTCCGAGGTTGCTCTCCTTAGCTGGTGCACGGCTGTGTTTTCTCTGTATTCACGTGGCATCTCCCTCTGCATTTATCTGCGATCAGACCTCTCTCCCATCACACTCAGGATTCCCAGGTACTTTAATAGCTCATTTTACCTTGGTTATGTTTAATGCTCTGTCACCAAATACAAGCACTTTTTGAGGTCCTGGGATTAAATAAAGCTTCAATGTATGAATGGCGGCACCATACATCCCCTAGCAAGTGTCCTTTTTCTTACTTTATTGACGTGGATTCTGAGGCTCAGTGATGGCTCTAAGGTGACACGGCAAGCCAGTGGATCTGCCTTGGGAGCAAAATCCACACCCACCTCCCACTGTGCTGTCTATGCTCTGAGCAAAGAGAGGGCAGCTGTCTTTGACGTGGAAGCTGAGATGAGAACCAGAAAAGGGCCAGGGACAGGAGAAGAGGTGGCCGAGACCTGGACCCAGTGGGGGCTGCGTGGGAAAAGCCATAAGACAGGTGTCAAGCTGGAGATTTGGTGTGGACACCTGTGACTTTTGCAGGACAGCTAGCACACTATGGGATTGGTGGCAGACTTCCCGGTGTGTCCTGAGCAGAACAGGCCTAGATAAAAGCAGCGCCTCTTGTGTCCTGTGAAGGAAAGCCGCTTGCTGGCTGGAAAGACAGGGATGCCTCGTGGGGAGAACGTGCGTTCAACTCCTTCTCCACATCACAGAGCCTACTGAATAGGAACAATGGAGGGAGGCCTTCTGCTAATTGTTTCTGGAGAAGAGATTGTTTCTGGAGAAGAGACAGTGATCACGCCAGTGTGCAGGCACACAGGAGACGTAATAAACACAGTCTGAAATCTCAGCAGCTCCTGGACAGGGCTGATTTGCAATTGTAAATCCATTAGCGGCAGGCACGAACTCTAAGAGCGTCAGCGTCTGAATGCCAGGCTGCAAACTTGCCAAAGAAGCTGACGCTCTTTTCTGCAAGAGAAGCCTATACCCTGTGGAAAAGTGTTTGCTTCCTGTGCAATTAGGTCTGTCTCTCCATTGAAATCGCATTTCATAATCTCCTGATCAGTGACCGTTTTTAAGCGTGAGTACTATAGCTCTTGTGTTTACGTGAAACATGAACCATTAGGCCAAAAAAATGTGCCTCATTAACTTGAAATGCACCCTCCTAACTCTTACAGAGTGGGTACAAACAGATAAATTCTTGCATGTACTTGGGAGCTCCAGCAGAGCTACTGTGTTTGATGATGGAGTGACACTTGGTTCATCCCTACAGGGCAAAGGTCTGCAGGCTATAGCCTGTGTCAAGTCTACCCCACTGCTTTTGTAAATAAAGTTTTATTGGAACATAACTATGTCTGTTTTCCCAGGTACTCTGGACACCTGCTTTTGCATGATAAGAGTAGCACTGCATGGCTGTGGCTAAAACACTGGAGCCCACAGACCTGCAGCATTTTAAACTGGCGCTGGCAAAGAGGTTAAGCCCTGGACTTGGAGCTTCCTGTCACCAGTAACTTCTGTGCCACAGGTAGTTTCCTATGGCAACACAAGATGTGTCCAAGGCTCTTATCTTGGTAAATTTTCTTGTTCCTGAGACACAACACTCAATACACATAAGTTAAAGGAGAAAAGGTTTGTTTGGTTCACAGTTCATAGAGGTTTCAGCCCATAGTTGGCTGGCTTCAAGGCAGGGTAGCATAGGAGAGAGGCAATAGCGAGGAGAAACAGGCACTAGCAGGACCGGCAGGAAGCAGTGGCGAGCAGCAGGAGACATCAGCAAGCCTTCCTTTCCCTTTTATTTCACCCAGGCTACAAGACTTTTGGGCAGTGCTGCCCACACCTAGGGTGAGCACCCAGGAATATCCTAAACCAAATCAGTGGGTTGATACAGTACTACACACCAGTAATTCCAGGATCACACATCCTAGACCCACTCGGTTCTATGAGCTCATGAGGACATCTAATACAATCTGTAACAGCTCTCTTGAGATTGTCACTGATTCTGGTTAGCTGAGAATAAGCAATGGTCAATAATGCTAGAGGCTGCCAAGACTGGTTCTGGATGGTGGGTTTTACTGAGCTGTCAAGAGCAGTTTCTAACTCAGAAATGCCAGCAGACCTCCACTGAGAAGAAATGGACATCTAAGAAGTGTATTTCGGGTCCTCTGGGTGCTGAGTCTGCCGCTGGGCTCTGCTTTCTCAAACCTGTTGCTTACTTTGGGCTCCCTGAGCTCTCCCTCGGAGTCTGGCCTGAAGCTTCTCACAGTCCCCTGGCTCCCGCCTTGGTGTGGGTCTGGATACACCAGCAGGAGAAATTTAGGGGTGGGGCGCACCTGGATACTTCCTTTCTTTCTCTGTCTCTGCCATCAGTGCATCTCTGGCAGCAGCTTTAATTACAGTCACTTCTTGACTTAGATAAGGCTACTTCCAGATAAGCCCATCACGAGCTAAAAATATTGTAAGCTGAAAATGCATTTAATCTTCCTAACCCATCAAGCATTGTGACATAGTAGTAAATGGCATAGCATAGGGTACCACCTGCTTTGTGATCTGGGGGCTGTGGCTTGCTGGCTCTGCCCTGCATCAAAAGAAAGCATATTCCTAGCCTGAAAAAGATCCAAATTCAAAATCTGAATGCTACTCCTACTGAATGGGTAGGGTTTTGACACCACTGTGAATTCAAAGAATTGCAAACTGAACCATGGGACCACGTGGACTGTCAGACAGGGTAAACGCTTGCAAATATTTTTTTTTTAATTTCAGAAATAACAGCCAAGGTTCAAAGCTTGCTGTGGCCACATCCCCAGGCTCCGCTTTTCCTGGGCAGTATTGTCCCCAAAAGGAGCACTTGACAATATCTGGAGACAACTTTGACTGTCATAGTCATGGGAAGGAAGATGCTACTGGCACCAGTGGGCAGAGGCCAGAGATACTGCTGGCATCATAGGGTGCCAAGTGGCCTCCACTGCAGAGAGAACTTTGTCAATTTGCTGAGGGCTCGAACCTGCCAAGTTCGGGGTATTCACGTGACAACATCGGTCACTGCGGCTAAGCAAGATTAATGAAACGTGGCCCACTGGTGGGTTCTAGGCAAATACATCCTTATAGAATTCACTTTTCCTCACAGTTTACATCGTCTGCCAGACCCCCTGCTTCTTACACACATGCAAATTACTTTGAATTTCCTCTTTTTCAGGAAGTTCCTGTGGCCAAAGTTCCCTATCTTCCAATATCAGTTTACCTAGGCAAACATATTCCAGACACATCACAAACAGCTGAATAAGAAATAACACGTGTCCCCGCCTTTTGTTAATTTTTAAAGTCAAATCGCAGTGTATCACGAATAGATCTAACACTTTAGACTGTTCTTTTTTGGTCAAATCGTGTTTGATTTGGTTAATCTCAGTTGAACAGGAGTTTAACACCAGGTCTTTTAAGTGAGATCATTCCTCTATTAATGAGATCCAGACTGATTCAAGTAAAAAAAAATGATTAAAAAAACTAAAATGTCCCCTTGTTCTTATTCAAATGCACGGAAGCAAAGAGGTGGTATTTTTGAAGCTCTCTCTCTCTCCCTCCTTTTTTTGCAGCCTAATTGACTTGGATCCGGTTCATCCCGAGTAGGTTGTGTTTTCTTATTGTAGCAGCCTTTCTCCAGCAAAATCATTTCCCTCACTAATGAGCTCCATCCTCCTCTAAGGGGGAAAGAGTTTTAAAAACACCCACTGTTCTTGTCCGTTCATTTGAATAGCACCAAAGGGCCACCTTCCCATCATTCCTATCAGAAAGATGGGGCTGGAGCTCATTAATAAAGAGACGATTTTACTCCAAAGAGCCTTTAGCTCTGAGCCCTAACCCAGATGCCAACTGTTTCAGATGCCAAAATCCCTGCCACCAAAGCCACCTCATGAGCAGTGACCACACCCAAGGCTCCTGCTGGGCAGGTGTTACCAGGAAGGGACTGGTCAGGGACAAACCACTGGTGCCCAAGCGTTGCAAGCCTGGGTGTCTTCCACTCTATGGCACTTGGGCTGCAAGGCTTTCCACTTTTAAACAACTTGCATTCCACAGTGGCCAACCTGGAACTGACCCTTCAGACACAAGGGTCCCCTCGCTAGTCCCCCTGGGGGAAGCATCGCACTGCTGTGCTGTACCCCCACTCTTGGTTTTCATACTTCGGGGCCCAGTTTCTCTTTCTTCACCTGTCAGTTCACTCAGTGTCCCTTCTCTGGCCTGGCAGTAGAGCACCTGCCCCTTGGCTAACAAGCTGCAGGCAGACATCACCCAACGCACCCATGGGCCCAGACAGCCCTATTGCCTTCGGTTGCTCCCCTCAGTCTCTGGAATCTTTTAGATGTACCGAAAATCCAGGAGGAATCAGCCCAATAGTGAGCCAGTGAGCTCTGAAACACTCCAGTTTGATTCCACGCCGTGCCACTTATGACCGTGGGTAAGTGCCTTAAGTTGAGAGAGAATTCTCTATGAGCTTCTTGTGTTTCTGTGCTTCCCTTGAACAAGGCACTTACTGCGCATTGCTCTGGCCTATTTATCTAAGGGTGTTTTTGGCCCTGGAAGATGGAGGCAGTGTTTCCCTCCAGATGAAAGGGCTAGTGGGCTTACTGCCTGTTATTAAAACTTTAGGTTCCCTAAGTTCAGGATTCCTCTCTTGCAATACAGCCCTCTTTGTATGTAAGTGACCCTTGCCTTCTTATATCAGCTTGTGGGGACTAGCGTTCAGAGAACAGGGGCAATTAATTCTGATCTACTGGCTACAGCTATCACTGTGAGGAATGAACTGTCCTTTATCTCTGGCCCAGGAAGCTATGCCACCTACCAGCACCCATGGAGCTGTGAGAGGCTTCCGTGTCTTGTAGATCACATAGGATCTCAGGTGTTTCTCGGCAATCTTGGCGTCTCAGCTTTCTGACATACATAACAGGAGAATTCACAGGCTGAGATCCTAATCACCTGCCCAGGATGGTGTCAGGAGGGGGGTTTCCAGAAGGGGATCAGGTTAGAAAGGCAAACTTTCACAAATGGCCATTGGCAAACAGGGCCCGGGAAGATCCTTCACCCTTCTGCATTAGAGGCTCTGCAAGATGTGTCCTCTCTCTAGGAACAAGAAAATGAGTCCTCACTGGGTGCTCACCTGCCAGTACCTTCATCTTGGACTTCACGGTCTCCAATTTTGGTATTGGTCAAGTATTTTGTAGAAGGTCCCACAGTTGGGATTCTCTAATGTTTTCCTGTGGGTTGACTGGGGTTATGAGATTGGGGTAGGAAGAACAGAGAACTAAATGTCATTACCAGGCATGATAAAATACAGAGTGGATTTTTAAATTAGTAATTCCTATTGTAAAATTGCCATTCCTCCCTCTTAAACTATTTTCTCTTGTTTCCAATGCTCATGTCTCATCTTCCTTGCCACCTTCTCACACCATTCTGGAAGTCCTGTCCCACAAATGTCTACAGTTGTGTCATCCTGGCTGCCTTGATGTCCTGAACTGACTCAAAATGGTTAACTTGCATGGTCATTTTGTTTGACTTTGGAGAAGAGCCAAAAATCATACTGTGTTGATCTAGTGAGTAAGACGTGTAAGGATGCGCTGCTACATGTTTATTTGATAGAAATTAGCATAAGCATTTTGAATCAATTCAGAACATACAGGCAGCCACAAAAAGGCTGAGAGAGGTGTGCGTAGCTTATCACTGTAGACCTTGACCTTGACAGTGTTGGTGTTAGCTGAGGAAGTACTCAAATATTGTCCTTGCAAAGTTCCTCTTTCCTTCTCTTCTGTAAACTGTGCTCTTGAGCAAAAGTCTGTATCCCACCTATACTTGAGTAAGGAGTTGTGTTCCTCCTGTGTGTGGGTAGATCATTTACATAAGTTACTTGGAAATCATCTACTGGGGACATTGGTCTCTTCTTCCCCATCTGTTTATTTATGCCTCCAATCATTTATTCGCATCGGTACATTCCCACACTACTTTATTTCGTTGCTCAGATTGTCCCAGGATTGGCCACTGGGAGATCGTTCAGTTGTCCCCGGTATTCTTCTTACATTCCCCCATCACTGTATAATTTTCAAAGCACATTTCTGAAACTATAAGATACCCCAGTTCATCCTGTATATTTCCTGTACAAGTCCCATTTTTCTGAGGAATGGGGCAAGTTTTTGTATACTTTTAATCCCTACCTATTCCCAATACTATTAAAAGAATTATAATGTCCTAAGTGTTTTTTGGAAGTGAGTAATTCATTTCTTGACAAGTGAATAAGAATGTTGACAAAACCTGACACACACTGCACAGAATTACAAATCAGTGATCTTACTTATCAAATTTGGTGTACTGCTCTCCAACAGAGAGGATGCAAGCTCATCCCAGAAGCACATTATGCAGCACTTATTTCAGGAATACGAAGAGCTTTTGTTATGAGAAAATGCATCATGTTAACAGAACTAAGAAACAAATAAAATGGTCATCTCTGTAATTACTGAAAGAAAACCGAAAAATGTAAAATAAATACCTTTTAAAAAATCTCAACAAGCTTCATAATAAGAAGATTAAGAGCTCAATAAATGTGCAAAAGGTTTGGGTGGACACTTCAACAAAGAAAATATACCAATGGCAAATACACGTATGAAGAAAATCTTTCGACGGTTTGGTGAACTGTTATTTCTACATCCACTATATGCCTTCATCCTGTCGTCCACAGGTATTTACCTGCAAGAAACAAAAACACACATTAGCACAAAGCCTTGTGCAACAATGCCCTCCACTGCTTTATCCATAATAATCTTAAACTGGAATCCAGCTGGATACCCATTAATAGGTGGATGGATAGACGAAACACTACTCAGCAATGAAAAGAAATAAACTACAAATACATCTGCTCCAACAACATGGGTTGATTTAAGTACACAGTAAGCTTCTCCTTCAAAAATGATATCAAATAGTGTATGACTTTATTCCTCTAAAATTCTATTAAATGAAAGATAGGTCATAGGAAGTAGGAAGATAGATTTACCTCAGTTAGGAAGGGGATGTAGAGATGGATGGAGGAAGGAAGAAAGAGAGGGAAAGGGAAAAAATAAAGAGTTAAGATGTGGTGTGTACATATACGGTCCACACAGGAATAAGAACACATGTACTGTAAACAGGTACTAATAAAATTTAAAAATTTTTATAAAGCACAAGAGTTCTATAGTGACATGGAGCATTGATTAGCTGGCAAGGGAGACAGGGAGGGACTGGCTTTAGAGAAACCTGAATCGTTATTGGAGGGGTATGTTCATTGTCTTACTGAAGAAATGCATTCGTAGATGCATGAAAATCTATGTTCATCAGTTTTACACTTTAAATAGATGTGGCGTGTTGCATACTAATGAGACATCCATAAAGTAAGAAAGAAAATTTAAGGTGCTCAGTACATTGTAATAGAATTGTCTTTATTATGATTGAATTAACATTGCTATTTTATATAGGCCATATATAGTTAGATATATGCAATTTAGATATATAGATAGGGCTATACTTCTTTAATTATCAGATATAGGTGGATATCTGCAGATATGGATACAGAGGTAAACATAAACATGTTTGGACAGTAAACATGAGCTGAGGTAAATGCCTGTGTTTCAGTGCCCACAACAAGCATCACCCCAATGGGGAGCACAACCCACATCACTAAGCCTTAGATGGGGACAAGAATGTTCCCGGTCACTGTTACTGCTTAGCACTCTACTCAGGTAAGAACTAGGTGTGCAGAAGAGAAAACTGGCAGGGAGGGAAATCCTCTCACCCCAGCGTTCAGGGAATACCTTTAATTTCTATAACATCTAGGAGAGATTGTGTTTAAAAAACTGGCTACAAATGGTATTTCTGTAAGAGATTACAGTCAGCATACTTTGAACTTAATAAATATAAATCAATATGTACAAACAATGAGTAATCAGAAAAGATAATAAAAGAACTCCATCAATAACAGAACTGAAAATGATAAAATACTTGGCAACACATTTAACAAGAGATATGTAAACCTGTTACGAAGAAAACTAAGTTGCCACTGAAGGACACGATAAGCACTGAGCATGTGACAAAAGGTCTCCTGACCTGGAGGGCCCAGCTTGTGATAAAGGTATCGATCACCCTTATTGTGTTCACCTATTAATAAGATTGCAGTTTAGAGACACTAAAATTATTTTTTGTTTTTGAAACTAGACAAAGCTAATTCTAAACTTAATATAAAATAAATATGTAAATTCTTTCTAAAGAAGGAAAAAATGAATGATTGGACCCAATAAATAGGAGGTTATATTTTAAATAAAATTAAAACACATGGCATCAGTATATGTATGGATAAATTAACTAAAGGAAAACATTTGAGAGTCCAAAGTTAGGAACAGATGCACCCAGAAGTGTAGCAGAGCATGAAGTATGGATTGTCAAATGAGTGATCAGAGGTAGCTGTCTTCAGTAAGTGCTGTTGCAACTTCTGAGTAGTGATCAGAAGAAAAAAAGTTGAGTCCATATTCTATCTATGAATCAGGAGGAAATCTAAATGCATTGGAAGATTTAAAAACACAAACACGAAGGCATAAAGTTGAAAACCATGATCATTTTCCTGCATTAATCTTCCTAGATAAACTGGTAGGTAAGGACCCAATGGCCCAAACGGGATTTGTATTTGTATTTGGGCCTACTCCCTGGAGACAGAAATCCCAGACAACATTCTGAATCCTAAAGAGAATGCGGTGGATCTCCGTGGCAGAACACTCGCCAAATGTGTGTGAAGCCAAAAACAAGCCCTCTAAACCCCGGTACGTGGGCACAGCTGGGAAGAGCCAAGATCTTGGGATGGAAAATGACAAGAACTAGTTGAGATACAGGGAGTCTTTCGGGAACTTCAAGGACAGTTCTAGTGAAAAGAAATAAAGGGAAACAATAGGACTGGCCGTCCCCAAACCAGTTTCATACACCCCATCTCATGACTATTCCAGCTTCTTTGTGGGCAGTGAAATATCCGATGATTATTTTCTGAATGAGAATTTCTCAGACATTGGAAGTAAAGCCAAAGGGCACAGACTCTGTTGATGGTGATGGCGCAGGGAGCAAAGAGGACTTTGAAGTAGCTAAAAAGCTACTTCAGCTGGTAAAAAGCTGAAATACCCAGGACAATAAGAAGGAGAAAGAGGCAAATGGATTATCACAGGGGCAGCCAGTACATCTTTGAGATACGGAAACACGTTGCTTGGCAAATTGGATGAGACCAGTGCAAGTAACTAAATTCTACCCTGTCTGGAGACCCTGCTTCTTTGATAAAGAAACCCATAAATGATAATGACATTCCTTGAGAGCCTGTAAAATGAAATGCACTCTTTGTTAGGGGCTTCTCTGTCTATGATCAGAGTGAGCAGTTTTGCTGTTCTACTAAGACACCCACCTATGGGATCGGTGTGTTTCCTTCCCTCACTTTAGGACCAGACCCTCCGTAATTTCCATCTTACATGAAGAAAGGACCCCTTCTGGCCTGTCTCGGTGACACTAAGACTCATACTCTTGCTCCCCACTTCTGAACCTGGTTACACGGATCTACACCAACGAGTGGGGTTTTCCACACCACCAGCATCTGAGCCACAGACATTGGGGGAAGAAGTGCTTTCTGGAGAGACAGAGGATAAATTTGGAAAAATTGGACCTTTCAGAGGAGGCATGGGCTGTGGTTAGAAAGGGGATGCTCTGCGTCCAGGAGGATTTTAATTAGAAGCCAGGAAAACTGTCTTAGGACGAGGTTAGAAGAGATTCTAGACCAGAGCTGAAGTTAGCCCAAATAACATGTGACAGCATCTCTAATTTGGCTCTATTAGCCAATGCAGGGCCAAGCACCTTGCTCCCACGGGGTCCCTCAATTCCAAACAATGAAGAATGGAGGGAAATCCCCACCTAGTAAATCATCCCAGGCTGAATTACTTGCTTTTCCCATAAGCCATCCCAAACCTCTGCAGGTGCATTTCTTATTTAAACATTCCGTTCTGCCTTACAGAACTATCACTTTGTCTGTTTGTCTCTTGTACTAGGTTATAAACCCCAAGTGATGCAATACAACTGCTCTACACCCAGAATTCTCCACAGAGGATGGATGGAGAGGATTACCTCTAATAAATGCTTCCTGTACTTCCTGGCTAAGCTGACAATGTGCAAATGAATCTACCTTTTATTTTTTAATTTGCTTTTTCTTATTTACTGACTGTCCCTCCTAAGTTTATCCATCCTATTCTCATTTACTTCTTAGAGTATACGCTACCCTGCATATTCTATCCTTTAGAAACAATATTTGTTTGTTTGTTTTTTCCCCCAATCACATTCCCCTCTTACAAACAGGAAATGACAGAGAGTATGGACTTCTCCCCCTCCCCCCAGGAGAGTCCTTTCGACTTAGAGTTAGTAACCCAATCAGTATTATTTATTTAGCAGAGGTAAATTAGAGATCATGTTTCTAAGATATCGATAAAAATAGTGATTAGCAATTGCTTGCTTAATAGAGAAGAAAAAGGTCTTGCCTAGTTCTAATGGGAATTGGCAGGGTTGTTTTATTAATGTTTCTAATTGACTCGATTTAAGTGGCAGCCATCTTAGCTTAAAAGATGTTGCCTAACAGGAGCGGACAACCGGCAATAAAGACCTTTCAATTAGCACGGCAGATCCTTCTTGTATAAATCTGTTCTTGTTCATGAACCAAATTTTTTCCAACTACAGTATTGATTTGAGCAGATCTACTTAAGACAGTCTGAGAAAGACAGAGAGCAAAGTGATTCTTTCCCATTATT
>PVJX010010502.1:0-56800 GCA_004027295.1 Dolichotis patagonum
CCAGGAGCCACACACCCTCCAACCGCCGGAGTCAACGGCACCAACTGATTGAGTGATTTGTACTCAATATAGAGCATCGTAGAATATTAGAGGAGGCAGATAGATAAGAAAAGAGTTTAATAAGCAGGGAGGGCATGGAGGGAGTCACCACAAGGAAGGTTGTGGCAGTTCTCCTTGCAGACAAAGGGCAGGTTCTGCCTGATATAGCCTCTGATGGGGGTTAGGGCTCTGGTGGCTGGTGTGAGCTGATTTATTTTGTGAGAGTGCAAGGGATTGGGTAAACCTTTACATTCCTGAGCTTTGGTAGACTTTTGGGAGGGAGAAGCCATAGGGGCTTCTGGGAAGTGTGAGCTGTACACTATCATGGCACAACTTTGAACTGTTGCCATGATAATTGCGCTGTCTCTCAGATGGGGGATCTAACAGGAATATGATCATTGTGGGGTTTAATAAAAACATTTATCAATTATGAGAGAAATCTCCTGATTTGATAGGAAATGCCATCAACCTTCTAGGTCTGAAGCTGAAGAATGAGATTTCATCTAAGTGTGATAGAATTGGTAGAAACCTGAGTTTGAATGGGATTGTGGGTTAGGGTATGGCTTGGTCTGCATCCAAAAAGCAGCACTAGCCAGACAGTCAGATCAGCACTGAGTAGATGGAGAAGCTTCCAGGGAGTCAGAAATCTGCACACCTCTGAGCAGATAGGGTCAGGAACCAGGAGGAGTAGACCAGTAGGCACAAGACTGGGGTCTGGCACAACACATACCTAATGAGTGAGGTCCCCTTAAGAGTGTACCACCATTTAGCTGGCGTTCCTTGGCCTGGCTCCCTGGTCCAGCTGGGCAGAACCTGTGGAAGATGACTGGTAGGTTCTCTGGCCAGCCTTCATTTTAGGCTAAAGATGAACGCTGTGGATAGTTTCATCTTCCCCAGCCCTCCAGCCTTCTCCAGAACCATGTTATCTTCTTCACTCCAGCATTCTCTCTGCTTCACATGAATGCACCTAACGTCTTCTATTCCCTCTGCTCTCAGATTGACCTTCCTCATTTCTCCTCCTCCTTCATCCAGTTAGCTCCTCACTTAGTCTTTTGATTTAGGCTCAAGTGTCCTTATAATCAACACAGTAGGAGAGTATGATCCAGGAAGACCTTATTTCTGTTCAAAGCACATAGGTTCTACAAATTATTTTTTAAATACATGCCCAAGTTTGAACTCCTCTGTCCAGCAATAAGAAACAAGGAAGAGTGAAGTAGAGAGTGGAGCCATAGTTGCACAGCTCACAGGTGCATCAGAAAGCCGTGTTCTTCCACAGAGTTGGGGTTGCTCCCAGTTCTTTTCCTCCTCTTTTGTACTCCTTAGTTTTAGGATAGGTCATTTCTATAATATACAGGACCCAGAAGATTAAGAGAATTTGCTTGGTAAAAAAGAAAGAGCCATGTTGTCCTATCTAGGAAGTCTGAGCCAAGGCAGGGTGAGAAGTGTGTCTGTCAGACCCGAGAAGATACAAGAGAGGTCACTCAGGGCTTCTCCTGTGGGGAGAATGGTGTAGGCACTGATGACCAATGAGGCTGGAAGAGATCTGTGAAGAGGAGAGAAACCAGCCCAGGGATCTGGGATTCAAGTGTCCTGGAATCAGCAACCATGTTGCAGAGCCTCTGCAGAACAGAGAGTCAGCTTTGCCCCAGTGCCATTGCCCAACAGGTAAGTGAAGGGCACCATGTGGAAGGACAGCTGCTTTTGGGTGTTGCCTGACAAGCACAATCAAGAGGAATAGCCAAGGAGAGGGGAAGGACAGCCGGAGAGGAGGGCATCTGTGCACAGCAAGAAGGGCTCTGCACTAGAGTATCAGACACAGGGTCAAGCAGGCACAGGTAAGGAGGGGTTTTATGTGGAGTCAGCTGCAGATGCCAGAACCGGGGAGTCTGTGCTGTGGCTGGTATCTGAGTATAGCTCCCAAACCTTGGTCCTGACTATGGTGACAGTGTTTGGGTGTAGAACCTTAAGAGGCAGGCGAGGTTGCTAGATGCTGGGGGTACCACCTTCCACAGGGATTAATTTAGTCCCATCAGGTGGGTGAGTTATCTTGAGGGATGACTGTCACAAAGTCTGGTCACCCTATACACCTGGTCCCTTCCCACAGGTCTGGTTCTCTTTGTTTCTCCATTCTGTTGTGACGCAGCCAGGGTGCTTTGTCTGACCTCCAGAAGATGAGCCAAGTAAGTCCCTTTTCCTATAAAGCATCCTGCCTCAGGTATTGCATTATTGTGACAGGAAAAAGACCAGTGCAGTCTTGCAGCACCTGTGGAGTGAGGAGTGATTTGACACAGAGCCAGAGGTGAGATGACAGTGGGAACTGGCAGCTTGCAAGTGAATTAGTTAAAAAGGAAATATATGAGATAATAGAGCTCATCACTGCTTATTAGAGCAGAGTTATGAGTATAGCCAGGAAGAACATAGAATGAGCCATTTACTGTTGGACTAGAACATAATTCATCATTATGAGTTTTAAATACATAAAAATAGAGAACAATACAAATATAAGATATACTCAGATTTGTCATTTTAAGACATTTGGGTCAATAAAAGCACATGAAGAAAGACAACCATAAATCAATACAGAAAAAGTCAGGACCTTGGAGTCCCAGTGGAGAAGTGTTGGGGGTCAGAGCAGAGACCTGGTTTACTGTCCCCTGCCAGGTACCAAGGTCTAGCAAGTTCCCTCCCTGCCCTCCAGTACTGAGCCTCCAGAAGAGGGAAACTGAAGCCACAGCAGGAAAGAAGGTGGCTGTGATTGCTGGCCGGGCCCCACGCTGTGCTTGACCAGCAGTCCAAGTCCACACGTCATGCGTCCAACATGCTCACTCGACTGCCTCCCTCAGGGGCTGCTGGATCACACTGAGTCTGTCCGCCTCACTCCCTGTGGTCGTCAAAGTCCTCCCGCTTCAACAAGGCTGCCTTACCTTGCCTCCTGTTTATTCAGACACCCTCGGAACCATGTCCTCAGCTGGCTGCTGCAGGATCCAAGTGAACCTAAAAGTCTGAGTACCTGTAAGGAAGAGCAGCTTGGAATTAGCATGTGGATCTGAA
Source organism: Dolichotis patagonum (assembly GCA_004027295.1). Classification (NCBI taxonomy): domain Eukaryota; kingdom Metazoa; phylum Chordata; class Mammalia; order Rodentia; family Caviidae; genus Dolichotis; species Dolichotis patagonum. The sequence continues at coordinate 3,091 of PVJX010010502.1, forward strand.
GATGTCGATGTAAATGCCAGCCGGAACTCAAGGCCATAGCAACAGCCCACAGAGGGAAAGCATGCTGCTGACCAGCAGGAGGGGTAGGAGGAGGCAGAGGTCAATAAAGATGACAGTAAATCCTTACTTGGTGTTTCCGATGTGTTAATATTGTGGTTAGGGTGTCATGTGTCCTATTTCATTCAATCTGTGTAGTTGACAAATGGTAGAATGAGTATCTGAACAGTCTGGCTCTATAGCCTTACTCATTTTTTAAATAAATCCGTACTCTGAACCACTTTGTGCTGTAATTTTTTTTATTTTAAAGATGAAAAAAGAATAAAAACAATAATACAGAATTTCAAAACAAAATAATAGGAGATTAACATTGGTTACTATATTGTATGTTGTTTTCTTCAAAGTAGTTGCTCAGATTACAAGATATAGGCATGAAAAAGTCATCAAACAATCAAACATTGAAAGCACAAACTGCTCTTTTTGATGAACTAACAGAGATTAGTAGTATAGTTTTAAAAAAAATAGAGAGGAAATTACCTAAGGGACAAAGACCAGTCTTAGAGAAGAAAGAAACAAAGAAGCAGAGAGAGAGAGAGGACAGTTTCACTGAAAGAGTCCCCCCTAAAACCTAGCACCCAACAGCTTCAGAAAGAATGGAAAAAAGAAAAGCCAGTTAGAAGCCAAAACTGATGCTATGACTCAAATAGTTTAGTTTGGCCTGGTTTGATTTGAGTTTTTGTTTTGTTTTGTTTCGTTTTGTTTTTTGAGAAAGGTCTCACTATGTAGTTCAGGCTGGCCTTGATCTCACTAGGTGGCTCAGACTGGCCTTAAATAGCAATCCTCCTGTCTCAGCCTCCAGGGTCCTGGGACTGCAGATGTGCCTCACGACACACAGCTAATGACTGAAGTCTTAGAGAAAGCCCACAGCTTGGACAATGGGAATACCACAAATGATCATTTCAGCATGCAGTCCAATGCATTTCAAGTTATATATCTATATTTATTCTCCCGTTCTGTGCACTCTTCCCCTAACAATGTGCTACAAGTCATTATTTCACATGACCTTGGGCCTGAATTAAACTCTATACATTTCACTGGTGATCTACACTAACTGTAAACATCATTGATATCAGAGTTGGGAGGTAGGAGTGACATGTTGCTACCCAGTTCCACTTCCAGAAATATCTTCAGAGTAAAGACCTGAAAAAACTTCACACCATGGCAAACCATGCCGTAGAAATACATTTTCTATATCAAGGAAGATGATTGATTGCCTTCCCCCATGAAATATTCTTCCTTGTTTTGAAATATACTCAAGAAAGATTGTATTTTTCTAGCATCTTAGTTACTTTCATTGCTGAGTCAAAATACTCAACACCCAGATTTAGAGAAGAGGTTTATTATGGCTCACAGTTTGTGGAGGTTTCAGTTCATGGCTGGCTGGCTCCAAGGCATGGTGGCCTGGCAGAGGCACATTGCAGAGGAGAAAGAGTTTATGGAGGCCAGAAGCCTGTAAAGTAGTGGAGTTTATGGAGGCTGGAAGGCAGTCAAGTAGCAAAGCAACAACAACAGAAGCAAGCAACAAGGCAGAAGCTTCTTCCAGGCTACTCACCCTTTATGTAGTGCCACCCACACCCAGGTGGGTCTTCCCAATGTCTACACCCAGAACTATGCCCCAAAATCAGTGGACTAATTTAGTAACCACACACCCCTAATTCCAGCAACACACTTTAGATCCAGCCACCTTTGAAAAGCCACATCTCTGTGGGCATGAGGCTTTGGGGGACATCTAGATACCGCCATAATATATAGTTTGATTATAATTCCAATTAAAGTTATAATAAGTGCTTTAGGAAGCTTTAGGAATTTATCAGTTCTCTAATCTCTTGATATAGTGTGATTTCACATAAAGCAATGATTCCTCAAGGTAAAAATAACATTTCTTAGAGTCCTGCTTCTTCCTTTCACCTCTTTGAGGAATAAAGTTGAGCTGATCTGACTTGTTTATTCCAAGAACTTCATGTTGTGAGGAGTTTGCCACACTATAGATGCTGAGCATCTCTGGTAGGATTCCTTGGCGTAATCCTTGAATTTAGGTAACATGAGGCTGTGCCATGCCTGCATCTGAAATTCTTTCAGTTTTCATCATCCACAATACAAGAAAGAAAGGGAAAACAGGCTAACAAACTTCACAGAGAGGTCAATCTTGGATAATTTGGTAAATTAACCACCTTCTAGAGGAGGCTGTACTGTGTAAGAAACATCATCTAGAGTTGAAACCAAACTCATAGAAGTAGAAGTTTTCCTGACCTGAGAGTCTGCCTGTGGCCTCCTGGGTCAAGCCACTTGCAATTGCCATGGGATATCATGCTTGCTTAATTACCTGTCCTCCCCACTGGGCTGCAAGCTCCCCAGTGACAGGGCTATGTGTGCTTAGCTTAAGTTGGTTTTCAAGCTCCCAAGAGTCTTCTTATCTATCATTTAGAACCCCTGGCTTCTGTGAACATAATTTAACCAACCTTAAAAGGACTAGCCCAGAAATACATTTTCTATATCAAGGAAGATGATTGATTGCCTTCCCCCATGAAATATTCTTCCTTGTTTTGAAATATACTCAAGAAAGATTGTATTGATTGTATGGAATGACTTTAACTAACTCTGTAATTTTTGGTCATAAATTGTAGTTTTTCTACTTGTGCTTTGTCTTTAAAGAGAGCTCATCCATGTGTTTCCAAGGATCACAGTTGGCTTCAGGGGATCTGGTGTGAGTGAAAAAGTAGAAGATATGCACACATACTATCCAAATGAAAAGCCCTATTTCCCCATAAACCCGGAATTCCTAACAGAAGATGAAGACACTTGCCAAATAATTGGATCCATCATCCCTTAAAGTTCATTCCATTGTGAGATTGTATGATTTTGTAACTCTCACCACTTCAGTATGCTTGGCATATACTTTGTCTAGGTACCCTACTGAAGTAGGAAGAAAAAGGGAAAAGGACTTCTTAGGAGGAATTGAATCTCCTGTGGTGTAAGTATATCTCTGTGTATATTCAGAATTAGCTGCTTAGACTATTAATATTGAGCACTTTATCTACTCTAAACATCAAATATGCAATAATGAAAGACTTTAATGTAGTACATTATAACTTACCAACACTTCAAACTGTGTTATCTCACTTAGTTCTCTACTACCCATCGTTATTCTTCCTGTTTTGCAGTGAGGTAAATGAGAATGTTATGTGTAATGCTGCTCCTCTTGCATGCCTTAGAGGCAGGAGTAGGTGTTTCCTCCCAAGATCCCATTGCGGCCTGCTTGGTCCATGCCGTGCAGGAGGTCTGCTTGCCTCACCTCCCCCAGTGCAGATGTTGCTACCAGACTCCGCATTAGTCTCCTGTTGCTGCTATAACAAATCACCACCAAGGCAGGGGCCGACTACCACACAGATTTATTCTTTCACATTTCTGGAGGTCAGAAGTCTGAAACCAGTAGGCAGGGCTGAGGCTCTGGGGTAAAATCTGTTCCTTTTTCTCTCTGGCCTCTGAGACTGTCCTCAATTGCTAGCTTGCTCCTCCTTCACCTTCCAAGCCAAAACAAAGTGCATCTCCCAACCTCTGCCTTCCTCTTATGATTCTTGTGATTACATTAGTCCTACCAGTGGCTCAGTGGTGCAGCACCTGCCTGTCATGTGCGAAGTTGTAGTTCAATTCCCTGTAACCCCCCTCAAAGTCACACTGGGTAGTTCAAAATCGTCCTCAACCCCACAGCCTGAACTTGCTCACAAATGCAAGGGTTAGAGCCTGGGATGTGGACATTGGGAAACTCACCTCCCAGCCCCCAAATGCTGCTGAAAACACACCCAACCAGTGCTGCAGCATAGCCTCTTGTGAGGGACTCATGCCAGGGCAGGAAAGCTGGGCTCTAAACTCCTTTATTTTACATTTGGATGATGTGACATTGTCATGGATCTCTTCCTAAATTTCCATTTTATATCCAGAAAAGAAAGAGTTTTGTTTTTTTTTTAATTCACCCATGTCTAACAAGAAGTTCACAAATGAATCTATACCATCCTGTGTGGTTTGGTGCATTCGGATTCAAGGCCTAATCATCTCTGCAGTCTGTATGTTGTGTGTCTTTTAATCTTATGAGTTCCAGGGAGGGAAGCAAATCTGCAGACAGTAACTCTGATGTGCTGCGGAGGAGCCAGGACTCTGACCCAGGTCTGCCCTACCTTCAATTCTCCCATGTTCCTTATATTCCCTGTTTCCTCCCTAAGGGTCCAAGGAAACCATGCCAGTTTTCTTACACTAAAAGCATTACTTGGATGTAAAGAGTTAAGATTCCTATCTGTGAGAAAAGAGACTTTCTCTGGCAATCCCTATGGTTATACCTGCCAATATTATAACTCTGAATGTGTATTTGCATATGTCCAAAAATAATACTATTCAAAGAGTAAGGCTGTCTTGTTATTAATTTTTGCCATTTAAAATGGACTTAAGAAAGCTTTCCAAATACATTATTAAATTCCTCCAACCTCTTATCCTGGGGAGCCCTTGCCTGGGCAGTAACCACCAGGCCACAAATGAGTGGAGGGCAAAGCTACCAGGCACCAGGAGTTTCCTTTGTCCCATGCACACTCCCTGAATGTTCTTCCCAGCCCATTCTCTTCATTCTTGCAGATGGTGAACCTTTCTGGAGCTATGTAGACCATCCCACCCAAATCCACACCCGTGTCCAGGTTAGCGTCTTGCTGGTTCTTCATGGCCCCTGGAGCAGTTTCTCTATTTCAATCCACATTGCTTTTGACCCTTAATGGAAGATATTTTATCTTCTGCAATATATCACCTTATGACACAACATTAGCACTTGCTTAAGTTTTCCTTCCTAAGTTAGGAGACCACTGATCCAGCACTAAAGATGCCATATACTCCTTCCCTGAAGGAGCGGGAAAGAAAATGTGTCATGTGCAAAGGGGAATAGACATAGACTAAAGGACACACCATGGGAAAGCTGACATACTTGGAAGATCTGTTTCCTCTATTTCTTTGTGTCTGTCTCTGGGCCATTTGCTTTTTCTGACTGGAAATACCTTTCTCTTTCTGCCAGTGAACCTCAGTTCATCCCCCAGTGACTCATGCCAATAGACTACTGTGATGAGCTTCAAATATCAAGGTTAGTTTCTAGATCAAAGATTGGATTTACTATTACTAGCAAGTAACTATAGTGGCCCCACATGCTCATACAGAGAGTAGAACTCCAAAATTCTGAACCCAGAAGCATTAAATCTGATTGGTTCCCCAGAAGCAGAGTCTGCGTATGGAGACTGCTGAGCAAATACTTCTTTGAGGGACGTGTTCTCAGGATAAAAGGACTGCCAGAGTGGGCAGGGGAGAAGCTGAAAGGTGGTGCCAGCTGGAGACTTTGTTCTGGCCTGGGGTTATGGAGCCTGGGGAGAATTGGCCCCACTGCAGCCCCCACAGTCCACAGCATCACTCACTTTCCACAGCTGGCACACCTCCAGGGCCAGGTCTTCCCAGAGAGTACAGTGCTGAGCTGCTGGGTCCATCACTCCCATACCCACAGGGGGACTGTGGCCTTGCACTCAGACATAGGACACACTTCCCAGAGAAACTGGACGGTGTGTTTGGTGAACAGTGAGGGCCTCTTGGCTGTAATGGGCTGTGTTCCCATTGCCAAGTGAGTGCTGGCTTGGTTGGGGCCCAGCACAGCCTCCAGTGCTAAGCTAAATTGGAAGGACGGATGTTCACTACCAGGGCCTCAGAGGCCAGGGAGACAGTGGATTCCTGGCAGGAAACACAGCCCAGTGCCTTTTTATGTGCACAATAACAACTCTTCTTCTTCAGCTCAGAAAATAACTTCCATCATTTGTTTAGTTTACTTGTGTTAATGTCTGTCAAGTAGCCTTTGGTTCATTTATAACCTAAGGAACTGTCAACTCTGTAATTTAAACTTAAATCACATGTAAATCACTAATATTTATTGAATTAGCATTTGGCATCAGCCATCTTTTCTCTTTAAAACTTTTTTTAGTGCTAGAGATCGAACCCTTTACACTGAACTATATCCTTGGTTCTTTTTATTTTTATTTATTTATTTATTTATTTATTTATTCATTTTTTCGAGACAGGATCTTGCTGAGTCACTAAGTCACCAAGGTGGGGCTTGAACTTTTGATCTTCCTGCCTCAACCTCTCAGAGTGCTTGGGTTACAGGCATGTGCCAGCACGCCTGACTTTAAAGCAGTTTCATATTGTAAAATTTTGGTAAAGTAAGTCATGTTATCTATTTTCTGGCAGGTTTTCACACTGAGGAAACTAAGGGGAAGAGACCTGGCTGTGATCCCTACAGATAATGAGCCCAGATTTAAAAGCAGGCCTGTTTATTTTCATTTACATAAAAAGGCACGCTAACTTTTCAAGTGCTCAGAAGTGTACTTTCGTTACGTTTCCATCAGATGTTGGGTAGATACTATTTGTTCCCAAGTATGTCTAGTGGTTTCTGAACATTTTAAATTTAAGAATGATCTGGAGCACTTTAATGGGTCTTCCAATCTCCATCTGCCAGGAGTCTGTCTAGAACTCTTTTTCTTAGAGTTCTCTTCCAGCAGGAGGAAGCTGCCAGTGGTACGAAGATCTAGGTACAGACCACCAAACAAAGCCACCCTACCTCCCCTGAATCATCTCTGGGAAATTGCTTAGCCCTCCATCAGTATCCTTCCCTAAAACAGGGGGTGCTGGAGCTGAAATTGATATGTGGGCTGGACAGCATGTGGTCACCATGAGGAACACACCTATCAGGCAGGATAAAGCCCAGGTCTTCACACTGAGCTCTGCAGCAGACTGGAACTCACAGGCACCCAAGGGAATCTGTTTGAAGGGCCAGTGCTGAACATGTCAGTGCTGGGGCCCCTGCCACCATGTCAGGCAAAGCAGATGCACTTGAATCTGTTGTATGTATCAAGGTTCTGAAAGATCTTGCACTTGAAAAAATAGGTTTTAGCTATTAAAAATGTTTGGAAACCACTTTCATGTTGAATTCTTTCAGATTAGGAAGCCAAGCTCTTCAAAAGCTCACACAGTAACAGAGCTGGTCTTTCTGCCCTTTTTCAGCTCCTCATACGCTAAGCTTTTTCCAAGGAGTTTCCTCTGTTGTTTTCCCCCAGATCAATGGTCAGGAGAGTTGCCACCCTGGGCATGTGGTTAGCACTTGGATCCAGATATCAGTTCTAGCTCCCGCTATAGATTCTAAGATCACTGGATGCTCTGGCCCCTGATGCAAAGGGTCTCAATATTACAAATGTTCTAAAGCCTCTCTAGTTTCAATATCTAATACAGTGTAGTACTATGCAGATGGTGGTTACACTGTGTTATTTAGCAAATAAGAGCAAAGAAAGATTAACTGTGAGTATATGAGTACAGAGAGCCAAATGCATAACCATGGTTGAATACTGAGTGTGGTGTCCTCCCAGAGTCACTTTTAGAAACCCTGGTCATCAATGTGAGGCTTTGGGAGGTAAAGCCTGTGTGAAGTGACCAGGGTGCAGCCCTCCTGGATGGACCAGTGTGCCTATAAAAAGAATGGTGGAGAGCTTCCCCACCGTTCCTGTGGAACACACAGACAGCAGGAGCCAGGCTTCCACCAGCCGGTGCCTTGATCTTGGACTTTCCAACCTGTGGGACTATAAGAAATAAACTCCCACTGCTGAGAATGCACCAAGCCCTGGCACTTTGTTACAGATGTGGCCCAACCAGACTGAGACCCTCACAACTTTAAACAAGCCACTACTCTGAGCCACAGGATCTCCAAGTCACAACTGCCCTGCCTAGGGAGGTCCTGTCCTGCCTAGGGAGGGTGACTGAGGAGACTTAACCCTGAACATAGACCTGCTCAGACTACTAAAAGTGTCATCTTTCTAGCCTTGTAGCCTGGAGAGGAATGGTTTGATTTCAGCATGTCTGCTGTAAGACAGAACATGAAAGGAAAGCAGGAAGACAAAACAGCTGGGCACTTCTCCCCCATCTCACCAACACAGGTTTCTAACCTCATGAAAACAGGAGCAGCCCTGACATGCCCTTGCCAATCTAGCCATGAGGACTAGATAGTCCCAGTTTCTGAACTTGGTCTCATGGGTCCCCAATTCCACAGGGCCAATTCCTCCCTGAAACAGTCAGCTTCATAGTCCCTAGCCGAATGGACTCTCGTTCTGGATTGGGAAACCCACAATGTGGCTCAGTGAAGCCTAAAATGTGTTTTTCCTCCAGACTTTTTTCCCTTCATCTTTCAGGACCACGTGGTTTAAGGGAACTTGAATAAGAATGGGAACACTGCTCCTCCATGCCTCCCTATTCATGATGTCTGTTACCTTCAGAGGAGATGTGGGAGGTGATGGATGTGCTGGGAGGTCAGGGTGGAGCACTGAGGTCCAGGTTCGTCAGCCATAGAGCCACATAGGGAGGACATACTGCTGGCCACTGACTGGGCCTTGGGTGTAGGGACTGTGCCAGTGCCCAGGAGGCTCTGGTGGCCTGAGCGTCTTCCCTCACCTCTGATGCTTGCTGCTTGCTGACTGTGTTCACGTGTTTGTTCCAGTATCATCTCAACTCTTGTGAGCGTCTGCTCTGCGCTTTCCCGACAACTAGCCACACTCGCCCTGTTCCTGGAAATTTCACTGCCATCCTTTCTGTCCTTCAACTGTCCGTAAACTTTTCTGTGGCTGTGCCTTGAGTTTCAATCAAGCAACCGAGAAATTTTCTTTCATACATTTCTTAGGCTTTTATTCTCAGTCATGTCTATTTTCTATCTAGCACTATTGCTGGAACTTTTTTCATAATGTATTGTCTTCCATGTAAACTTTTTTAGTAGCACATTGGGTAATATTTACTGAATCCAAGTTTTCTTAATCTCAGAACTAGCAACATGTTAAACCAAAATACTTTTGGGGAGGGTATTCTGCCAACTGAAGCATACTAAACCATGCGGCTGCTTCTACCTGCTGGATGCCAGTAGTATCCCTAGTGGTGACAGCCACAAATGGTTCCAGACCTTGACCAGGGGCCACACCATCTAGGTTAGGAACCAGTACTTTAAACCAGCAACAGCAGACCCACCTGAGATGTGGAACAGAGCTGTGAGCCACAAGGACATTTCTTTCTGTGGTGACAAAATGCTAACAGCTCATACCAGTTCACTGGAGTGCTCAAAGCTCTATTTGTGTGTATGTGCGCATGTGCATGTGTGCATGTGTGTGTGTGTGTGTGTGTGTGTGTGTGTGTGTGCTTCTGGAGACTAAACCCAGGGGATGCACTGAGATGCATTCCCAGCTTGCTTGCTTGCTTGCTTGCTTTCTTTCTTTTCTTTCTTTCTTTCTTTCTTTCTTTCTTTCTTTCTTTCTTTCTTTCTTTCTTTTTTCTCTTTCTTTCTTCCTTCCTTCCTTTCTTCCTTCCTTCTTTCCTTCCTTTCTTTTCTTCTTTCCTTCCTTCTTTTCCAAATTCAAGACTGGGCTTGCCAAGTTATTTAGGCTGGGGCTTCTACTTGTAATCTTCCTGCCTCAGTTTCCCACAGTGCTGGTTTATAGACATTCCCCACTATACCTGATGACTGTCCTTAATCTACCTTCTTTGTTAACCAAGATCAAGAACTGCCTTTTTATCTCTGTACCCATTGCCTACCACCCTTCATGGCATTGAAGAGCCATTGTGATAAATTTTTAAAAGAAAGAACAGATTAGCCCATTGCTCTTCATTCCACTCTACTGTTGAGAGTCAGAAATCCCACTGGCCCAAGGCTCTCTGTGTCTCCTGTAATTTTTGGTGCACTGTGCAAGGATGTCTTGTTTGATGAGAACAAAACTCACACCATAGTCACCATGGGACTGTACACCAGGCCTAAAGATAAACTTCACTGCTGAAAGAAATATTTTGAGAAAGATGTGATTTTTTTCCTAATTTATACCAAAGTATTTGCAAACAGTGGTCTGGTGGAGATCCTGAAACCCCCTTATCATGACATTTAAAATTCCTTTACTAAATTCTCCTTCATGGGACCAGCATAAAGTTCAGTTCTACAGTTTGATATCCAGTACCCTGGAGGCTTTCTTAGACATTTTCTTGTTCCCAGGACACAAGACCCAACTTTCACAATTAGAAAGAGGACACGTATATTCTAGCCCACATTTTTAGTCCATAGTCTATCAGTTCCATCACAGGAAGTCCTGGTAGAAGGCTCTGGGTGGAAAAGAGCTGCTCATGTGATGGTGACCAGGAAGCAGAAAAGTTAGGGAGGAGCAAGGAAGGGAGATGGACCCTCTCCACAGTAACTCAACTCTAATGTCCCATAACACAATTTACTTTGGTAGCCCCATTGCAATTCTTCGAGGGTTTAGGGGGACAAGAGATATAATCCATAACCATGCTCAACATAGAAATTGCCAGAGACAACAGGGAACAGGAAAATTTGGCCACTGTCCACTGTAGAGCATTTGCTCTCTGTGTAAGTCAGTGCACAAAACAGTTTGCACTTCATTTATTCATGTACTAATTTTGAAGTAAGCTGCACTACATAAATTCTTCTGAAAAATGATGCAATTAAGACTGGACTATTTGAGGAAGGACAACAACATGTGGCTGTAATTATAATGGCAAAACATCTTGGTAACATGCTGACTTATTAGTGCAGTAATTAGTGTTGGTGCATTGCATACTGAATAGTCCATAAAACATAGAACACGATGTAAAATCCTGAAAAAGAGCCATAATTTTCAAATGAACAATCTTTGGATATTTTGCCTGTGGCAGTAACCACTTGGATCAAATTGTTTCAGACACTACACATAGGAGACTCAGCTTCCCTCTTGAATAGAGAGTATTAAAAAATCTTCAACTTCTGATGAAACACCAAATTATCACATAAAACCTACAAAAGTAGAGCAAAATGAACTCTATTAGGGACTAATTATGTCAAAACTGAAAAGTATGCAAGCATTTGCTGCACAAGTTTGGATTCTAAAATTGGTAGTACCAATAGCAGTTGTTAAAATTCTTCAGTGCAGTCACAATTCACATCATGTTCTGCATCAAAAATATAGACAATTTGGATTTGTCCATTAAGAAATGAATAATTTTTAAAAGCCACAAAATGTATATAATTAGACCCTTTGTTATGGCTTGTGTCTGGATGTTCCCCCAAAGCCTCAAGCAGTCATGGTAGGGAGGGCTTTTTGGAGACAGCTGAATCTAGAGTTTGTGATTGGTTCGTTGTCTAGTGTTGGGATTGGAAGTGTGAGTTCTCCACCTGCCCGGGGGCAGGTGGTCTTCATACAATGTAAGAAAGTAAAAGAGGCCCCCCCCTATCTTTGGGCCTTTGTCACTTTTGTATCTTCTGGCACCATGAACGGTTGCATTTCTGCCATGTGCTGCCTGGCGTGAAGCACGCTGATTACGGACTGAAAATGTCACAGACTGTGAGCTAAATAAACCTTTCTTTCCTTAATTTGGGCATCAAGTGTTTTGTCTCAGCAATGAAAAAAAATAATGAAGACACCCTAAATTATCTTAGAATGGGAGAAAATCTTGATACATTGTTTTTTACTGATCTAACTTTCAGACAGTAAGGTTTTACAATCTTTATAAGTGAAATAACTTAGTTCCAGAGACTCTCAATAAGTAGAATAATAAAAAATGAGATCCTAAAATGAGAACAAACTTGATTCCTTTACAAATTCATTAACTTACATTAAAACACCTAATGTAACATTTGATTCATGTATTTATGCAATATATTAATTTACTTCAAAACATTTCCTCAGATCTTAGCCTCATGCCTTTTATCATTTATCCAGAGATTGAAATATTTCACTCAGAGTATTGTACAAGAGAGGTGAAGTAGATGCTCGACTTTGAACCCAATTCATACACCAGGGCTGGTTGTAACTCAAGTTGGTTGTAAGTCAAGACTATTTTTCCCATAAGAAATAATATTAATAGATATAATGTGTTCTGAAATTCCAAAAGCACTCCTTAAAACCTTTTCATAATAAAAAGGGTTGTATAACATGCAAAATTTACAAAAAAAATCAATAATTTTCCTAGTGAATTTACCAAAAAGTTACAAAATGTGCCTCATTTACAAGAATCATCAGTTTCATACTGTACTTATCATTCAAGTTGACATCTTTGCCTTGCAGAAAGGGATGGCTGTTGGGTGGCTGTTGTTTGGAAGGCGAGACCCCTTTCACAACCCACCAGGACCCAGGCTTTCCAGTGTCCTTTCTCTCCTTAGGAGAATCTGTAATCCACTAGGACCTGCTTCTGACTCACTAGGTCTAAGCCTCTTCAGAAGTAAAACTGATCTATTTCTGTCTTTTCTTTACCATTTTTCTGTAGCATGACATGACACTGCCATTAAGAAAGTGAATGAAATGATTGTCTTTTTCTCTGTCTGAGTGGGTCTTCTCTACAAATGTTTGTAGCTCTGTCCATTTTGTCAGGATATTCTTTGTTTCAGAAGAATTTGCTGCTGATTGTTGGTATTCCTCCTCCTCTTCGGACACCTCCTCAGCTGCCGTTCCTGTGCATAAGCCAGAAGTTGCTGAGGTTCCTCTGTAAACAGCTCCTCTGAGTATTCCTCCACCAGTTCCTCAGCATCACCACTGTCCACCCGCAATGCTATGGACTCTGCTATGGTGACAATGTCATCAACCACAGGGTCAACTGAAGTTTCAGGATCCTCTGCACAGCCTTCAAAGTCTCTCTTCTGTATAATTTTAGGCCACACTTTCTTCCAGACAGATCTCAATGTCCTTAGAGAGACACTAGCCCAGGATTTCTTAATTAACCCAAGACAGGAAAAAATGTTGTATGTTCCTTCCAGAACTCTTTAAGGTTTAAATCTGTATCTGAGACCATCTGGAATCACTTCAGGAACAGTTCCTAGGTATGTAGTTTCTTAAAGTTAGCTATATCTGCTGGTCCATAGACTGCAGTAGAGAAGTTGCATTAGGAACTCAACTGGGAACATGGGAATTTTTCAGCCAATTCTTGTCCCAAATGTTGTGGGTAAGTAGGAGCAATGTCCATGAAGAACAGACCCCTTGAGTTGTTAAACTTTGTCCTTTAGATGTTTCTTAGTAATAGAGCAGAAAGCCTTCTTGATCCACTCAAGAAAAAGTACTCTTTTTACTCAGGCTTTTGCATTAAGTCTCCATGTGATTTCTAGTTTATTCTTCAAGACTTTATGTTTTCTGAACATTCTAGAGGCTCAGAGTGACAAAACAAGACAGGCTTTATCCTGAGGTCACCACTCATATCGGCCCAAGCAGTAAGTTTAGCCTGTTCTTCCTGGCATTTTCTTCTCTTCTATTTTTTTTCCTGGGCATTTTCTTCCAGAAAAACCCAGTTTCATCACACTTGAAAACTTAATGAGAGCAAAAGTCATTTTTTGTGTCATTATTTCAAAGAGGTGCATGTAATTTTCAGCAGTCCTTTTATCAGTATGCTTCATCATGCCTAGTTATGCTATGAACCCTGGTCCTCACTTTAAAATTGTGAAACCATCCTTTTGTGGCAAAAATGATTTCATCATTATCACTCATTGATGAATTATCCTTCCCAAGATCTGCATTCATAGCCCTGGCTTTTTCACAAATTATAGATTTAGATAGGCTCTAACCTGCCATCTGCTTTTCATTTATTCACACTAATAATAGGTTTTCTATCTTGTCTAACAGTGTTGGTCATGACTTACTAATTGAGTAACACCTTTAGCAAGGCTAGCTTCCCTATACTGTATAAAACTTTTCTCTGTAAGATTGTGGAGATGATGGATTTTGACATGCTGTATATATTAGTGAGACTGGTCACACGAATACCACTCTCATGTTTCTCACAATTTCCTTCTTCTTTTCAATTGTGATTACTTTGTTTCCCTTCCCTCCCTTCCTTAGCTTCACTGCTAGCTTTTTCAGGCCATTTTAATAGCAGTAATCATAGCAATTATATAAAGCACTGACTGAAATCACATCCAAAAACAAGTGCATCTGGGCTCATACTGATGCTCACATAAACTCACATATGATTTACTGGCATCACAAGTCTTTGTTTACAATTGCACAAATGGTCAGCATTCAGGTCATAACACAGGACTTTGGTTATAAACTAAGCCTTAACTTTCAGTTGTAACCCAAGTTGTCCATATGTGACTTTAGTTGTAACTCCAGGGTCCACTGTGCAAGGACAGTATACCAGAAAAAACTTCCTCTGGACAATCTTGACTGGTTCTCAACATGGTCAGAGTTGCACCTAACTCCTCCTTGTTAAGCATCTCAGAATACTTGTGTCTTGAGCAAGCACAAAATGAGGGGAAGATATTAGAGGAGATGGGTCTGTGGCATCACTGCCCAGGAAAAGACTTTCCTCAAGTGCTCCCTAGAGTCAGAGGAGGGTACTTGGGGATGCATGAGACTCAGGCATTGTCTTCTCTCAATTCAATACCCATCAAGATAAAGAATCTGAGAGGACTCTTAGGTCAAAGGATATCCCCATCATGATTTCAGACAGGGAATTCTGTGTGACAGAAAGCAAGATTTAAGAAGTCATCAGAAATGGCTGGGCAGTTGTGACACTGTGAGGAGTCCAGAGATAGTGACAGGGTTCGTGACCCAGTCAGCAATGAAACATCACCCTTCCTAATGGTAGGCATCAAGATATATGCATCCTGACCACGAGGGCTGGAAGCTGTGGAACACTGAGTCTGTCCATTCTGGGTACTACAACCAGTTTATGTGGTTTAGCACATGAGCCTGGCACCACCCCAGGTGAGGGTCCTGTCAGCATCCTTTCCAACAGATGTGGAAAGAAGTAAGTCGCACAAGGCTACACAGATAGGAATGAGCCATGCCTGAATTTGAACATGTGCAGTTAGCTCCAGTGTGCAGGGTTATGTGAGGGTTGCTTCTTTCATTGAAGTCTAGCTCTTACCTGGTGGTGGTGTGAGGCTGCTGTGACATGGTGTGCTCTGGGTAAGGACAGGTCAGACAACAGGTGGCGCTCACCCAGAAGCTAATTTCATCCATCTCCAAAGCCCAAAGGAGCTGGGGAAAACTAGCAGATCCAATCAAGTGATAGATTCAAGAAAAGACAACTTTTAAGTCCCTAGATTGCCAGAAAGTTCTTGTGAAGATCTCACTGATATCCAAGAGTACTTTTCTTCCTCTGATCAAGGGGTTGCCCAAGCCCAAAGGAAATCCACCTCCTAGGCATCTTGCCAAAAGAGGTAAAGCTGTCATATTTCAGTGATCCATGCATTCCTATGTCTATGGCACCTAGATCTTGGAAACAGCCCACATGTCCATCAACATATGAATGGACATTTGTACATGATAGGTTACTATTCTGACATGAAGAAAGATAAACTTGAGGTATTTGTGGGCAAATGCATGCAACTTGAGACCATAATGCTAAGTGAGGTAAGTCAGACATGCAAGTTTTCCTTATAGAAAAACTCTTCAGAAAGACAAATAGAAGATACATAAGTAAGTAGGGAAAAGTCCAAATAATTCCTCAATTATCTATTCTGTTGTTTCAAAAATATTTTAATGTATATGTTAATTTGTTTCATTTATACTTCTAGCCTCTCTCAGTTTGTTCAAGAGAAAGTTTATACTTTTGTTTTTTGTAAGACAGTCATTTTCGCCCCATAACTTGCACTCTGAGTAACATTTTGCCATTATGATCTGCTGTGTATTAAACAAAATGAAACTGAGACTCTGAGGTTTAAAATATATCTTTGCCCCTGCTCTTGGTGAACTCTTAGGTATTTTGTTCTCTTTGTCTGAGTCTCAGTTTCCTTAATTGAAAATGGCAGAGAAAACATTTCATCTGACTGCATCTCATGTTAAATAAGGAATCATTTATAAGGTGTAATCTCTGCAGCCAGACACCTGGTTAGACAGTACTACCTATTGTTTTGTGACCTTTGGGTAGAGACATCGCCTCACTGCTCCTCAGTTTCCACTTGTATAGAATTAAAATCATAATGGAACTACTTCTTGCTATTTAGAATATTTTTGCTTTTGTTTTTGTTTTGTGCAGAGTGAGAGGTCAAGTGTTTAAACTACTGGGCCATGCCCCAGACCGAGTGTTGTTGAAAGATCCTCTATGTTGATCCATGCAGATTCACAATGACTATTGTTCTAATTATTATTGCCGTCACTGGCAGAGTGCTGTTAGTTCTTCTTTCTCCACTTGCCTTGATTACACAGGAAAATGAGCTACATGTCTGGAGTTGAACATTCTGTTACATTCTTGAAAAACTTCTACAGTTGCCAGTTCTCAACACCACTCGGTTTACTCCCCAGCTCTCATTTATACTGAATTATAACTGGACCAAACCACATGCTGTGGCTTAGCACGTAGTTCAAAACTAGAATAAATGGGCACCATGTTGGAACTTAGGGCGCTGGGAAACCAAGCAACCAGCTCACCTCCCTGGTAAGCAGCTGTGGCTCCATAAAGCTGCGGCCCCACAAGGGAGAAAACCAGCCAGCATCCCCCAAGATCCACGCCATGTTGGAACTTAGGGTGCTGGGAAACAAAGCAACCCACTCGCCTCCCTGGTAAGCAGCCATGAGCCTACTGGCACATGGGCTGGGAATCAAACATCCCATCCCATCCCCCTCCTTAGCAAGGGGGAGCCAGAGGTCTGTGCAACTTTTAGGAGGTTGCCATATGCAATATAGCAAATAGGGGAGATTTCCTTCTACTATCTCTTTGAAGACAAATATTGTTATCACTGTTTTGCTTTGTTCTGATTAATTGCATTGCTCTATTCAATATTCTGTTTTGATAAGTTCTATAATGTTTTGTATTTCCTTTGATTTTGCTATACCTGATTGAAAGAACAACTATTGTGAAGATAAGGAGATATACTACAGTACCTATTACCGTTATCCTGGTAACCTGCTGTGACATTCTGTACTAATTTCATTGCACTGTCTCAATTGGCATTGTTCTGTCTTGTTCTGTTGTATTTTACTACCTTCAAAATAATAAAAAAAAAATTTAAAAACTAGAATAAATGTGTTGGCAGCAGTTCCTAAGTTTGGAGTGCCATTGGATTACATTAACACACTTGCTCTGATCCAGCTTTGGGAAAGTGCTCCACGTTATACACTGCTCCATCATCATGATAGTGGGATCCTTTTAATCCAGTGATGACCAGATATGAATGTCTGTGCTGTCATACACCACCTGGGTGACTTTGGTTAAATTGCCTGTTCCCGCTAATTCTGTTTCCTCACTAGCATGTCACTGAAGGCATTGTCTGGTTCCAGGAGGGCCTCTGAGGGTTATGTGAGTGCAGGACATAACCTGTGCTCATCAAGCACTTGGCTTATGGGGGACCCCCATGCCTTCCTACTGGGTACTCCTCTTTCCCTGCCACTGTGCCCAGACTTGCATATAGCTGCAAGTTCACAGTCACATGCCACAGTGGCTATTTATGTGTTCAACCAACAGGAAGTAGACCTTAGCCTCATCCTAAAGCTTTGGTGATAGCAGTCATGCATGACTGTCAGTTGTATGTCTTGACACATGCTTTCAGGATGCTTTAGTTTTTTATCCACTAGCAGTGACCTAGTTCAGCAAAGTGTCTCCTAATCTCTTTTAATTCTCATCAAAAAACCTTACCTTTGGGCTGTATCAACCACACAACAATTGTTTTCAAAGAAGCATCCTCAGTAGTTTCAGATTCTTCCCCAGTTTTAGGGTAAAACTAAATCAAACTAGCAAGAGCTCCCAAGAGAAAAGACTTTCTAAATAATTCACTGAACAGGCTGTAGAGACATTCCCTATGTCTTCCTCCTGGCTTCTGCATCTTCAAAGATGCCTCGTGTCTAGATCCAGGTTTGCCTCACCCTTGTAACCTCGAGCTCCCTGAGGGTAACAGAGATCAGCTGTTATTTTTCTATTCCTAACATTGATAGCTAAGTCCAGTGCCTAAGGCAGCGTCACATGCATATGAAAACCCTTCCCTCTTCCCACTGTTGGTATAAATATGTGACCCTGATCTTATGCAGATTCACAACAAGGATGTGGTCATTATGATTTAGTTAGGGAATTATTGGAAGACACACTTTATAACTGTTTCCATAATTAATGTGACAAGAAATAATAATTGACTTAGTAATGTAATCAAGTCAGAATGTATTTGATTTGATCTATCAAGTTGTTATTCACATCTCTAATCTCTCCAGTCAGAGCTTTCAACACCTAATTATTTCCAGAAGCAGGAAGGCAGCCCCATCCACTGTCAGGCTCCACCAAAAGGAATGCAGAACTATCCACTCTTGGTCTATTTTGCAAGGTTGGGCAAGTGGGGGGCTCTACCAAGCAAACAGAGAGGGGCTCAGGACTTTGACATGCCCCCGGGCTGCAAATCTTGAGCCCAGTCCTGCAAATCAAACATCGGCTGTCCTGTGGAAATCATTCTTCAGGGGAAGACTTTCTCTTAATGTTGACTTCTCTGGCCAATTTCTAAAAATGACCTCCTATAAGTCTTCCAAGAACTCCAACCTATGATTTTTACACCCTCCCAGAAGGCTGAGCATTTATATTTGTTTAAAATGTTTTCTGCCATAGTCTGTTTAAGCTGCTCTTAGTCTCTAGATTATCTATTCTTTTTGATTGAAGATTTTTTTTAAAATCAAGGTTTGTATTTATAAGGATCCCTAGTCAAAAAAATGTACTATAATATTAGCACATGCATTCACTCAGCTTATTCATTTAACAGATATTGAGAATCCAACTGTGTGTAATGCATGAAGAACGCACATGAAAGCACAGCCTGTCCCTGGAAAAACCCAGAAACCACCAATTGTGACAGAGCACAACCACTGCTGCAGTGGAACAATGGGGGTGACAAATGAGAAAGGGATTTTGGGAAAGCCTTCTGGAGATGATGTTCAAACCGTTCCTGAGCTGGAGATCCCAGGAAGATAGGCAGAGTGTGGCAACTCAAGCAGAAGAGGTTTCCAGAGGTGTGAAAACACACAGAATAGCTGGAGAAGAGGTAAAACCAGTCCAAAAAGACAATGAAGAAGACAGATTAAAGCTTCTTGGAGGAGGAGCTAATTCACTGGAATAACAATCTCAACCACCTGAAGTTTTCCTCATGTCTTTCACAAAATTTTAATTTGAAATAGCTAAAGCTCTAAATCATGTTTGAAAATTATAATTAAATTCTTCACAGTTACTTTGATTTGTCCTCAATTTGGTGAACTCTCTAGGATTACAGTGGTGTTGCTTATTTTTGTGTACTGAGATTAATTTCTAAAGCTAAAATCCCAAGGAAAGTATTAAATTTTTAGGTCAGTCATTAAATATTTATATATTTTATTAATTAATAAAAAGTATACTTTGCAATTGCATCCTGTATGAAGTATATAAAATCAAGGTGCAAAAAGGCTGGGGTACATTTCTGTCCCGTTACACTTTAATATAATCATTGTGTGATAAGCTTACTCCAAACTTGATTTGCAGCTTTGTCATTAAATCTCTCCGAAATGTGTCACATATAATGGATGAACATTGCATTAGTTAATTTCAAGAGCTTTTGGAAATATTTGTATATTTTTAGTGTGGTTGCATTTCAAGGCTACCACAATCTCCCTGAAGGCAGAGACCAGGTCTTTCAATCTCTGAGTCCTCAGGAAAGAACCCTGGAGCTGGTACTCACATTATCTAAAACATAATTTTTTTGAATAAGCAAATGAATGATTGGACATGTTGTGTCTCTGAAGTTCAGTTTCTTTGAAAATAAACAAAGGATGGGAACAATTATCTGGGAGGTAGCACCAGGAAAATTTGGGAGCTGGTGGAAGTTTCCTGGGTACTGACTGTGACTATGTGGGTCCAGACTATGTGGGTTACCAAGGAAACTCACTGAACCATGCAGCAACAAAGAGGAAAGGCCACTTCACATAAATCACATTTCAACAGAGTTGGCCAAAAAGAAAACTTCCTTGCAGTCAGCCTGAAATCTTCAACTCTTACACCACCTGCCCCTCCAAAGCTTCAGCTGCCTCCGCATGGAGGCAAGTGGGGATCATATCCACCTCCCCTTTCTTCATCCACTGGCTGACATTAGCTCTATGAAGAAGGGAGAGAGGGCCACTGGAAGGATTGCTTGTGGCCCTGTCTACAAAACTTTCCCCAGACCTTGAAGGTAGGAACAGCTTCCTCTGAGCAGAAAACAGGAGCATAAAGTGAGTCACCTGTGGGCAAAGCCTCCAAGATCGCATGCTCCAACATGCTCCAGCGAGGCCTCTGTGGGACCTGACCTTCCAGGACACCTTTCTTCAGGCCACATGCCTCGTGACTGTTCCGCAAAGGTGCCCCCTCAGCTGTCCTAGGTACATGTGAATAAATACATAAACACTCAGTTTTATTCCCCTGAGCTATGAGGCTTTTCACTGCACCACGACCTGGACTATCCTAAATGACACCCATGTTGCATTGCACAGGGTTCACCAAAGTGGGGGGTCATAAAAGGTTTAGGGAGTTGAGGTTATTTTCTTGCAGGAACTTCTCCAACAAGGAAGATCTGAAGCTGAATTGTCTGGTCCTAGATATAAAGCATAGTTGTCTCCTCTCAAACCTCTGGTGATTTGTCAGACAAAAGCTTTTCTTTTTTATCTCCATTTTTGTCTGCCATCTTTGGAAGAGAAGGAAGTATTTCCCTGCTGATTTTGTATATCCCACTGAAAAGAGTAGTTTGGATAATGACAGATCAGTGCACCAGATTCTCCAAAGAAAAGACCTCTTGAGAAATAGCCTTGATTGCCTCTTCCATGAAAAGCATGGAAGAGTTTGAAAAGGAACTGGACCCACAGCATGTTCTTAATAAGGATTAGGGTTAGCCCAGTGGTAGGAAACTCAGTGTTGTATGAGGCTCCAGGTTTGATCCCAAATACTGCTAAAAAATAGGAAAGTGACATTTCTTACCCTTGAAAGACAAAAATTACACAGATTCATGCAAAATTAATTCAATAACACTATCTCTACAAAGATTTTCTGATTAGGAAGATGATATACAATGAACAACCAGAGGAGACGCTGCCACTTGCTGGCATGAAGCCAGTGTGTGATTAGACTAAGTCCTGTCTCCACACCTCTCTCCTGTGGATTCCATTGATGGTAGAGCAGAGTAGATGGAAATCCCTGGGCTTATCTCCTGACTCCTTGGTCATGAACCTGCAGGATTTCATCAGAACTGTGGCTTCTCCTGGCCTCTGACTTCTCTACTTACCAATCTCATGTCCAGTTTATTTGAAGCAGAGGTTGATGAGGGGTGATCAACATTCATTATCTTCACACTGTGAGTCCTGTGACACCTAAGCCTTCCATTTCTCTATCTGGTCTTCCCTTACTCTCTGCAATCAGTGCCCAACTGGATGATATTTCATCCATTCCATTCTACCCCATTTTTCATACTCTGTGCTAGGTGTGACATCCCAAATGTCATTTTTGGCGCACATCACACCTTGCACAGCACAGGAGCTGACGATCAGTGCTCTTCCAATGGGTGCAAGGATAATGTGAGCCGAGGCAGTGAGTTCTGAGGGCAAAGTTCTCCAGGGAGTAGCAGTTTGCTTCTTTTGTTCTCCCAGTGCTTAGTGTCCTGTGCCACACAGCAGCCCCAGGAAACAGTGAACAGCCTGACGTTTGAGGCAATATTTAAACTTAAATTTTAGTTTTACTACTTATTTGATGAATGAATCTGAAAGAAACTACTTAATTTAAGATTTGGTTTCCTTGTTAGCAGAACACTGTTTCAAGGATAAAATAAGATAACGTGCACCAAATACTGGGCATACGGTAAGGTCCGACAAAGACTATTCAGTGGATCTTCTCAATAGCTCAGCCTGCCTAGGAATCCCATCTCAGCTGCTGATATTTCTGCAATTTCAAAAACCTGTGTGACTGCAGCCAGCAATCAGGATATTAATGTGATCCATGGTGTCAGATCTTTAATCATGAGTAGCTTATGTATGAGTTTACTCTTCCTCAACCTGGTGAATTCATTTTAAAAATTGTGTCTATCACACACAAAAACCACCAAATATTCAGAGGATTCTGTTTTCAGTCCACAGTCTATGGAATGGCAGAGAGGGCTGTGTGTCAGGAATCCATTCCACCTGATTGCCCCGAGCATACAGGTGTGCCAGAAATGCCTACAAAAGCGGTTTCATCTTTAGGAGAAAGAAAAACAAGTCACAGCAGTCCCCAGGAAGACTCTAGTCATCATTAGTGGTATGAATAATTTATCAGCTGCTCAGATTGGATAATGACACTTTTGTTGTCTTCTCAAAGAGCAGAAAGGCTGTTCCACAACAATGAAATTAGTTCCCTCAAAACAAAACCATCCTTTTCACCCTTGAACTCACCCGGTCTGAAAATTACCATGTATCAGGCCGGTGGAGCCACAGCATTCAGAATAGATTTTTATTTGGAAAATAATGCAGGATAAAAATCTAAACATGACTCAATAAATGTTAAAGGATAGTTTTCCTTTTTTTAAAAATCCTCAAATGCCACTTTATCTTAGCAAGTATAAAACTGCTTCTGAATATGATAAATTTCCATATAGCTGAAGGGTGTGAAAAGGAATAAAAGTGGCTTCTCACATCTAAAGCCCCAAAGGCCACATTCAGTCTGCCACACTGGTCTGCCAGTGGCCAAGTGAGACAGGAAGCAGATCCCTTGTGTGGGCACCCAGTCCCATTGTGGGGGCCCAGGTCAGGGGTGGTAGGGGTGGTGGCTGCTCTGAAATCAGCCTCGCCAGGAGCCTTGCTGAAGTAAGACTGCTCCCTCAGAATTATCCTTCACGTGTCTGGAATGGAAATTTTTCAGAAGCCTGGAAAGGTTCCTTTAGTCACTTGACCTCTTAACCACAAAACTGTTTTTCCCCTTGGAAAAAAGCAAGGGGCTAGGAAGACTGTTGAGAAGTCCAGGGAGGCTGGTGAGCAAGCGAGTGTTTGCCATCCCTACAGAGCAGCTGCCTTTCCTCACAGATGTTACGGATTTTGTAAGATAGCAATTCCCAGCTCCCAAAACAGATTCCAAGTGAGAAAATAGGAAAAGTAATTGGTTGCTATTAGATACGCATTCTGAAACAGAAAGAAATGTGGGCAGTGAGGAATTTCTGGCCTGGATTACAGGTTCCACAATAATCAGTTACAACCAAGAGTATCTCCAAGTACACTTTTGAAACCCAGAGAGTAGATTCAAAGCACAAATGAACAACGTGCTCCTTTCAAAACAGCTCAGAAAATTTGCATTTCTACCCATTCCTCTCCCAAGAACAGGCCCTCTTCTGTTTTCCTTGAGAGAAGAAGCATCAGGTGTCCTGCTCATGGGGGGCAGTGACATAAAGGCCACCTGTCACCTGGTTCTGGCACACCAGTAAGATCGGGTTTTAATTCTGGCCCGCTGATGTGCTGTGATGCTTTTCAGTGCATCAGTAACCCCACTCACAAGGAACACTTCCTCTCAGATAGGGTTACTGCCTTTAGGCATTTCCAGAGTTCCCTCTGAAATTTTGAATTAGATTGAAATGTAGAAATTTATCACTAAATTGTTCTTTGAGCTTAAACAATGGACACCCTGTCTTTTCAATAGCTTTATTAAGATACAATCTATATGACATAAAAATCACCATGTTTTAATATACTCATAGATACATACATCCCAGAAGGCAGACAGTATCCGTTCCCCAGTTCCCTGACCTTTCTCATCACCCTCAGCTCCCAAACTTGTGACCCAGACAGCTAGTCATCCTTCTTGTCACTCTCTCAGATTTATACTGTGTGTGTTCTTTGTGACTACCTGGTCATCTTTGTCACTACTCTTTGTGACTAGCTAGTTTTAAGCTTTAAAATGGTAAGAATCCAAGAACTCAACATCCATATCATTACTTATAAAATGAAGTTATTACCTCTTGGGATGGTTGTAAGAAGTAAAGAAAATAACAGTATGTTAAAGCAGATTGCATAGTGCCTGGCATAGAGAAGTTGCTAGAACACTTGGAGCATAACTTCTGAGAGCAGCTCCAAGGAAGCTACCCAGGTCTTCATTCCACAGATGTCCCCACAATGGGATGCTTCCCGCTGCCATGTTTATCCATTCAATGTCCTTCATGACTGTCTGCAACACTCTCTGTCATCCGCAGCTTCACTCTTCATGGTCAGTCTCCACAAATACTAAAATAGAAAGTTCTGGAAACAAACCATTTGTAAGTTTTAATCTGTGCTCCACTCTGAAAGGCAGAATGAAATCACACTGGCCCCACTCCATCCCTTTCCCCAGCAGCCCACACTATGCAGGTGCTACAGTGCCTGTGTAGTACCCCAATAGCATCGTTGGCCCTCTTCACCAGGGAGGTACACTCTGCCTAAAGCCCCAGGAGAGTGTGAATACAGCAGCCTAAGGTATTTTGAGACAGACCACTTCTATGTACTTGGACAGTCTGTTGTTGTAAGAGTCCACCTCATTATTAGTTGTTGTTAATAACTAACCTACAAACTATACTAAAATATACTAAAGTATAGTTTGTAGGTTAGGTATTAGGACAGAAAATACAAAAAAAAACTTTAGATATAAAATTAACTTCTGAATTGTGTGGCATAAACTGAAGATGCAAAACATTATAGACTACATGTCATTCCAGAGCAAATGATACTGTAGCAATAAATATTTTGAAATGGCAGCAATAAATATTTCAAGTACAAACTTCCATTAGGACAGGAAGATTCAAACAAGCACATCACACAGACTTTTAACTCTGAGGACTTCATGAAGCTTAGCAGAGAATCTCCCAAAAGTGCTTGTCTCGTGATACTTTTAGTGTCGCAGTTCCTTTTCTTTCTGTCAAAAAGAAACACCTAAAAATTCTGTTTATTACATAGCTGGGTACAAAGAGCTGAGCAAGTATTTATATCCCAACTACTTGCTAGCTGTTTGAAAAACTACACAGCTAAAATGAAAATAGAATTTGATTTTGTTTGTGTTTCGCTGACAGTGGAAGCACCTGCCTGCTGGGCACAGCACAGTAGCTCACTTTGTAATAGACTGAGTCTCATCCTTGCTGCCTGGTCACAGTGGTTTGCATGTGATGTTTGGATTTTATTTTGATTTTTAAATGAATTTTTCTATTTTAGATCAGTTTGAGTTTCATAGAAAAAGTGAACGAAGTACAGAAGCTTAGAGAAGTTTTAGTGTCACATAAAAGCTAAGAAGAAAGTTTCCTTTCATGCTTTCCTCATGTGTACTTGCATGTTTATGTTTTTGTTTTTTGTTCGCACTAGGAATCAAACTCAGGACCTTGCACTTGCCAGGCAGATGCTTGTGCCACTGAGCTATATCCCTGGCCCTTTGTACTTGATATTGAATAAAAATTCTTTTTTTTCTTTTTGCAAAGATGTGACATCCTCAAAGGAATGGGGTGTGGTCTAGGTTAAATTTTGAACTATCCTGACCTCATAATAATTCCTGTGTCTAGTATCATTGCGTTTTTCTTGAACCTTTAAAGCAGTGCTTCTGTAAGTTAGCTGTAGCACCAACATTGATTTTCTTAGCTACTATATTCTGCCTGGCAGAAGACTCAGTAAACATATTCTGAGTAAGTGAATTAATGATAGTGGTAGGAGAGACACCCATAGACTTGTGATCACCCAGCACACAATGACAACTACAACTGTCTCTCCTAGTTCATGACTCACTGGAGGAAAATAAGCTGAAAAAAACTATATGAAAGCAATCAGGGGGAAAGTAAATGTATTTGTAAGCTTTTATGAATGGTATGGACTCCAGGGAATTCTGAAGGAATAAATACTACCACTGTCTATAAAGAGCACAAGCAACTCATGTAATATACACAAGATCAGAGTTGGATTTCAAGTTCCAGTGATGAACAATTCAGTGTGGTCAAGTCCCAGTAAAAAGATAGGCCTGCAAGTTAGACATGCTCATCAGACAGGAGATACTGCTTTGTGACATTCGGCTTTCTTATCCTCTCCAAAACTGGTCTTACAGGAGGGAAGGATGGAGGAATGAAAGAACTCATATTATGTATCTTAGCGAGTACAATTGGAAAGCATTATCTAATCCTGATCTTTTGCTTGGTAAACCATAAAGCATATGATGTGTAACTTACAACTGTTTTCTAGGCGTCATCTTAGTGTAGAACATTTGGGGCACCGTGAGAGATGGGGTGTGTGTTTCTGACCCTCACTCCAGTGGGCATCTCGCTCCCAGACTTCGCTCAAGTTCTTAGTTATCCTCCACCTTTTCTCTTTTCTGCATTCTCTAATGAATTTACTTGTTGTTGATTTTATTGTTTTGTCTTTTAGAAGGATATTTATTGAGGTGGTATCAACATATAAAAAGCTGTATATATTTAATGTATCAACTAAATGAGCCTGAAGATAAGTGTACATCCAAGAAATTTTGGCCACAAGCTATACCATGACCTTTCCATCAGCCCCACAAGTTTTCTTCTGCCTTATTTATGATTACCTTTATAAGAACACTTAAGTGTATACTTAACTAAGTTTTAAGTATACACTGCAGTATCAACTATAGGCACATTTTTTTAGAGGAAATTCCTAGGATTTGCCTATTTTCTTTTTGATGACCATCCAGTTTTGTGTTTAATGTATTCCACATAATTGACAGCAGTTTCAACCCAATTACAGGTGTCAATTATGGAAGAATCCTGAGTTCAGAGTGAGAAACAATCCTGAGTTGAAAGGTATGGATGGGGTCCTGCTAGGGTCTAGAAGCAGGACACCTAGAACCAACTCCTTGAGTCCACTGGAAACTGAGTGAGACCCAAGCAACTATTTGGCTTTTACTAAGGTTCTGGCTTTCAAACCAATGCAGGGCCAGGAGCAAAATGTGAATTTACATATTCAAAATAGATGGCAGGTCAGGTTTCTATGACACCAAGCTTGCAATCCTTATGTTTTACTTTCACCAGCCTTTGAGCTTTTTGTGGGCTCATCCACCCATAGAAAGGAAGCTCCTGATGTTATCACCTGCCTTAGCTCCCATTGTCTCATGCTGTCTCATTGATCTGACAGCATGACTCAGTTTGCAAAGGACAAATCATTGCTGTTGGTACCTGGGTGTGGCAAGATAGGTATTCATTTGTCAGTTATTACCCAAAGTGTAGTCTTGATTTAGGAGCTCCATCCTCAGGAGAATCCACAAAATCACGTATCACTATGATACAGGAGAATGAAACTCCCGATCTACTATGTCTTCAAGTTCGTGTCCTCTAAAATCGAAGAATGAATTTTAGGAACAACGGAGCTTCAGAGTAAAATATATTTATTGAGAAAAAGAAAGCTTCTGTCTGAAGAGGGACAGAAGGGGTCCTTGAGCAGGTTGCCAAGGACTCTATCTTTTTCAGGGACTTACATAGAGTAAAACCATGGGTTCAAGGCGGGGGGGAGGGGTGCATGACAACGGGCTGGGAACTCAAGGCATATGGTCATAATGTGGGACATAACTATAGTTAGCCAATAGCATTAATAGTTCAGGTAAAATTGATTGCATTAGGGACAAATGGGAAAGCAAGTCACATAGGAAGCGGACATTCTTAGAGAGCTGTGACTCTTCCCTAGGAGGATGGAATTAGTGACACCAGGCTTTCTCAATGTGTTAGGGAACTAATTAGAGTATCAGTCTTTAGGATGTGGATGCGTTTGTTTGATCCTTTGTCATGAGGCCTGGCCCACAGCAGGAGTTGTCTGTCTCCCCCACAGTTATAAGGTATCTGAACTGGCTCCTTTGAGGATCTAGCCCTGTCTCACTGCCTATAATATTTCTAACTAACTAGGCTGCCTGCAACAACTAGAATAAAACCATAAGAAATGATTAAAATTCCAAAAAGAAAAATTTGAAACAGGTATCCTGATCCTTACCAATGTCTGCCTCAGCTTGTGATTCTCCCAAAGTCATCCTGGAGAGTAGAAATAAAGGAATAGGGAGAGAGAAACAAGAAAAGGAGACAAACCAGACTATAGGAGCAATAGCAAGATTTCCTCTGTGGGAAATAGGCAATCAATTCTGCTAGGACTTTCAAAGAAGCTCCTAAAGTACTGCCCTAAACCTTTACCCAGGAGTCCTGCACACAACTGTCTGTAACTTCTGGTTGCTGATTGCCCTCAGGGTAGTCAGTCTTCTACACTGCTGAATTTCATGTATGTACAAGCTAGGAAAGTGCCTGCCAGGTTCCAGATGTTGGGAACAAAAAGCAAAAGTGCTCTTGGGATAAGACAGGGTCCTATTAAATGAGTTCAGGGGTTCATAGCATGGACCACCTCAGCCCCAAGGAGAAAGTCTGGGCTGGGACATGGAACACTGGGCAGCAGCCTTTCTCATCAGCACATTAAGCTAGGGTCAAATGAGTCTGCATGCTCCTGGCAACATTACTGACACTAGTAAACAATCGCTGCACTCAGATTAAACAGGAAGAATCAGGTACATCGCAGTGAAGCTTCATAGTTGAGTATTATGCAGTTATTCAAAATGATGTTTCTCAAAGATTAAGAAGAATAAGGGAAGGTGTTTCAAATACTGTATGGCACAAATTTTGTAAAAACTCATGCAAATTATGGTATCTAGAATTATACCATATAAAGTTATATATGGAAAAATATTGAAATATAGAAGTCAGATCTTAAGAAATAAGTGAAAATTTTCTTGAAGAACCTTGAGAAAAGGTCAATGGCTTTCATCAAGGAGGCCATGCAAGCCTATGAGTCCTCTCTTCTGGAGACTCATCTCCAAATACCACTTAAAGTCCCGACTTAGGACTCACCTTGTGCCCTGTGTATCTGCTCTCTCTTCTTAGACTAGTTGGACAATTGTCTCTACTGCATGCCAATCTCATTTCTCTTCTTCTAAGCTTCTTCCATACACAATTGTTTCTTATCTCCATTGACCCTTTGGAAAATATTTACCTCCATTATCACTCCTAATCACCTTACTCATCAAGCAGCCTCTCCTTGACTGACCCTCACCCTCTTACCTTTTCTATGAGTTGGGGGCACACCCTGTTAGGACCCCTGAAATCCTGTACTGTCCTGCCCTTATAGTTGTGATCCCATTTTGGATTTCTTATACATTTGTTTTGTACCCCATTCCTAACTATGAGACCCTACATGGTTTATCTCATTAATAGTCAAAACTATCAAATAGACATTTTCATTTACTATTTTGCAAAAGAGGCCTTAGAAACTTGGATAACTTTATACCCTTGTCTACAGTTTCATAATTAATATATTGAAGACAAATATATGAGTCAAGATCAGAATTCAAGATACCTTTTACTTCAAATCCATTTTAACAATTGTTTCCTAAGAGGAACAATAAACAAAGCAACATAAAACAAAAATATTTTGTCAATTGAGTTGTTGTTTGTGTTTTGCTAAATCAATTAATTTTCTGACTTTCCATTGACATAAACGAATCTGATTATAAATACCCAACAGATCCTGTATTTGGTTCTAAATTATCAAAATCTCATTTTCATGTATGCAAAAACAATGTAAATAGCCAGTAATAGGAGAAAACAGCCAAATAAATTATGCATTGATGAAGCCACATATAATTGTATTTATACATCTTAGAGATAAAATATACTTATATAATGCTATGAGAAAAAAGCAGGATATAAAAACTGATTTGCAGTATTACATTCTAAACATATGCACACACAATACAAATACACACAAAACCAAAATTAATTCCCTACAGAATTAGAAGATTTTTGTTTTAGGAGTGCTGGAATTACTGACTTTTATTTTTCCATATTTGTCAAATATTCTACAATAAAATTTATATTTTTATAGTTAGAAAAATTAATTAAGCTTTGTCATCAGTTTATCCATGTAATTTGTTATGTATGAATTTATGTGCAAAACCTTGGTCACACTAATACATCAAGAAAATCTGAAAGAGAGACAATATGATTACCTAAATTGGTACAGTTTTATATATTTTACTTTGGGCAAATCTGAAAGAACTGGTTTCTAGTGCAACACCTAACTCAGGTTTAAGGACTCATATGGAAACTAAAATTCTCTAAGATCTGTTTTTGGTGCATTCTGTACAAAAGTGTTTATTGTCAAAAGATTAGACATTGTCTAGTGCACATAAACTAATAATAAATAATGAAAGGCACATTTGTAGCACAACTGAAATCCTCAGTGCAGAAACTTGGAGCCAGAGCAGGAAAAGGCTTCAGAAATGCATATGGTCTCATCAGTGATTTTCAACAATCCTACTGAGTGATATTGAATACCCCAGTAACATTCTGGAAAGGAAGTAGGCAATTAACTTTTTTCTCAAAAAAATATATATACAGGATATGTGATAGGGGTGGATGATTTCTGAATTTCCCATTATAAAATCCATCTATCACAGAGTCGTAACTAAATTACAGAAATGTAGACCTGACTGGAACCTGAATGGGACAATCTATTTTGGTCTGGAAGCACTTTTACTCTGAAAAGTAAATAAAAAATTCTAGTTATGGTTTTGAAATTCATTCTTAATTTTTCAATAATTCTAAGGAAACAAGTGTTTAGCAAATAAACAACAAATATCAAACTAAGATGGCTAAATTAAATAGTTTCCAACTATTTAATTGAACATGAATCAAGAAGATCTAAAATTAAGGTTGCACAAATTACAGTTCATAAGGCAGAGGCAATGCTCCTTCATAAAACTGCTTATTTTCTGCTCATAGAAAAGTGACATGTGCATGTGGCCTTCAGTCTGCATCAGAGTCTATCAGCTAAAGCATTTCAGTAACACCCAGATACAAATGTGGGGACAGAAACAGGATGGATTAACTTTTTTAAGATAGCAGGAACACTTGTCTGGAACAAGGTTTTCAGGGTTCAAGGCATCTATAGCCTCAGGACTGGATCTCAGCCCTCATGGATCTTCACTGTTCATACTCTATTATTCACCAATGTGGCAATTAGCATTTAGTCTATTTAGCCTGGTAAACAATTCCAGCAAAAAATATTGTGTGATTATGTTTGTAGTGAAAATAATTATACATAGCAAACCAAAGACCATGGGAGAGTCCAGCTTTATTACTTATTAGTTGTGTGACATCAAGTGAATCCTCTACCTTCTCTGGAATTTATATTTGGTGTGAAAATAAAATGCAAATAATTAGTTCCATAGTTTTTAATATTTGAGAAATATTTAACTATTTGAATATGTATGTATGTATGTATGAAATAAACAGTATATCTAAACTACATTAGAAACAAAAATTAAAACGACGAGGAAAATATGACTGAAAAGCAACTACAGTTGCTTTAAGCAACAGTACTTACCCATGGGATTCTGGCTGGGATTTCTGGATGCGAGTCTATTCTTTCTTCTCTATACTTTTGTGAACTTCTCTGGAAGTACAGAGCCTCCAAACAGCCAGATGAAATAGTCTTCATGTGCTACTACTGAAATTATACACCCGCTTTTCCTTCTGGTTACAAAATACTGATTTTTCAAGTAGTCAATCTTTCGCTATGGATCAAACCCCACAGTGCATTTGAGAAGGGTGCGAGAAAAGGAGAACAGACTATGGAAACTTCAGGGTTTGGCAGGTATGAGGTAAGTTTGGAAGGAATGACTTAAAACAAACAAGAAAGGGGAGCCTGTGGCTTTTGGCAAGAGGCCCATGAAGCAACATTCTGGGCTCTCCTGCCTTGGTGTCCTGCCCAGAGCCTGCAGGAGTGTAGGACATAGGCTTGTTTTAGATTCAGTACATTGTTGCTCTTCAAAACATCCCATCCAGGTCCAAAGGAGTACAAATTCTTTCAGACTCCAAAATTAGAAGCCATTAGAGCCCAGGATGTGAGGCCTGGGCACAGAGGCTCTGGCCTCTGGGGAGATGTGCACAGCAGGCTCTTAAGTCACTGTGGACTTGTCTGCACACCCCCTCCTGGTTGGGATTCTCAGAAGACACTGATGCTGGAAAGGCTTCCTCCTCTGGATTTCAGGGACTGTTTACCCAGTTCTTCTCAGGAACTTGATGTCCCCTCTGCTCTGGTTGAAGGGGGCACTGTGGACCCTGTCATTTGCTGGAGGACAGCTTCTCCCTTTGCATGCACTAGGAGTCAGTCATTGTCAAAAGAAGAAGAGCCTGGCTCTGCTGAGGGCCAAGACTCAGGAGAGGCAGGAGAGCCGCACGGCAGCTGCATGGCAGCAGATGTGCTCAGAGCTACGCTGCGGGCTGGAACACGGAGGCCTTTGTGGCCAGGCAGAGAAAAGGAGGGAAGCAGGTCTGGAGCCCCTGGGGTAGGCCTGCAGGAACAGTGAGGAAAGGGACAGACTGGGGTGGCAGCCACATTAAGAATAGAAACGTGTGATGGGAGTCACTTCTCAGCCACACTGTGGTGTTGTTGAGACTTCCGACAGGCGCAGCATCCGTGCTTTATATTCATTAAACTATAGGAAATCTGGATCCTCTGTGAGGTATTCTCTCGCCCAGTCATTTGAAAATCAAAGCCTAGAGAGGAAAATAATCAAAATCACATCCTTTTTGTGTGGCAAGAGTGGGTCTGGGATTTCAGCTCAACAGTGTCTGAGGACCCACACTCAGGTTAGAGGTGGGGTGAGTAGGACTCGCTGAGCTTTAGAAGGGCCTGGAAGCCAGCAGTAAGCACCAGGATCTGAACGACCAGGGCTGGTGCCCAGTGAGCAGGCGGAGGCTTGGGAGTGGGGAGGGATGAGGCTCATGGGGGCTCGTGCTGCATCCAGCACTTCGGACGTGCATGGGACATGTGGGGGAATGCATTAGGGGACTCTTTGCAAGTGGAAGATCAATACCAGTATTATTTTCACACTGCCTTGAAGACCAGATTTGGATCACAAAATTGGCTTATGGAGCAAGCCTTCAAAGGCAGAAATAAGAGTAAAACCCCAGCACTAAAACACCACGTTTAAGTAAGTTCTCAGCACACTAGAAATGCAGTCCAGCTCCCACTGCTACATCAAACAGAAACACTAAAAGGACACCCAGATTTGGAGGCAGATTTATTTAATGTCAACAGGCACTGACAAGGAATCAATCCTTATAAAAATGTCAGGACCCAAAGGCTTAGGGGGGGAGGTTTTTATGGAGTCTGCAAGGGGAAGTCCAAAGGCAGAGGACTTGGCTGTCTTCGATTGGTTTTTACAAAGTGCACCACGATGACCACCTATGCATCACAGTAACCAGCTGTTTCTACGAGACAGTAGCAACTGGAATGTCAACAATAACTATCACCTGGGTGACTAACAAGCTAAAGCATTCTGGCGGAAGGTGGGGGGCATTTTCTGTGACACCTGTGTAACAGGTTGCTGGTGTGCTTGCTTTTTCTGGCACTAGCACATTTCCCCCTACTGGGCATAGGTCCAGTCCTTCCTTTGACAATTAGAGTGGCAGAACACCTGACCAACAATTAGAGGAAACACCTGATCAACAACTGCAGAGAAAGCATACTTAAGCCCATGTATTCTGATTTTTAGAATTAAATCAAATTGCATATTGATCTTGTTGATATAAATGACAGTTATTAAAGATTTATTCATTTTTGTTTAAAACACTCATTGATATTTGTGCCTTCTCTCACACAGTTCCCACTTTATTTCCTTCTTTTTGCTCCTTTTTTCCTTTATTTTCTCAAAGATGCAACTTGGATTCAGCATAGTGTTTGGTGGATTTGTTTATTGGCACACTCTAGTTGTCTGGCCTACCAGTTCTATCCTCATATAGGAATATACTGGTTTGAATAATTTTTTATAATATGAAGAATAGAAATGGGAGAGTTAATGAATATTTTGATAAAAGTTTTGAAGTAAATACTTCTAAGGAACTTACTGTTACATGTAAATTTGCCATAAAGACCTAGCATGCATCAACATTTTTGATTTTAGAACAAAAAAAAGAAAATGATGATAAAGAATTTCAAAACAAATAAATAGGAGATTAACAATGTTTAATATGTTGCATAATGCTATCTTCAAAGTAGTAGCTTAGCTTACAAGATATAGGCATAAAAATGATCAATCAGTGAAAGCACAAACTTCTTTTTGATGAACTAACAGAGACTAGCAATATAATTATCTACCTATCTATCTATATATAATCTTTTCCCTCAATCCAGTTGTTCTTTCCTTTTGAGCAGCTTCTTTCCTTTTCAATTTTATAAGATCTGTTGTATATTTTGAATCTCATTTATTCGTTCAGTTTTTTACAGTAGTGAAACAATGCAAAGTTTATACTTCTGAGTCTGATTATTTCAAATACAAGTATAAGTTGCATCCATCTACCTAAAAAAGTCTTGAGTTTATCCCTCTTTGTAGCTGAGTAGTATTCCATTGTATAAAAATACCACATCTTTTTATCTGTTTCTCAGTTGATGGGCATTTGGGTTGTTTCCAAAATTGACCTATTACAATTTTTGCTGCTATAAACATAGGTGCACACACATTGCTGTGGTATAGTGTTTTCAGTTCTTCCAGGAAAATACCCAGAAGGAGAATAACTGAGTCAAATGGGACCATCAATACTAGTGTTCTGAGGAATTTCCACACTGATCTCCACAGTGGTTGCACCAGTCTGCACTCCCACCAAGACTGGAGAATGGTTACATTTTCCTTTGAGCCCCACCAGCATTTGTTACTGGTTGAGTTTTTTCATGACAGCCATTCTTTCTGAAGTGAGATGCAGTCTCAGTGTTTTCATCTACACTTCTCAAATAGCAATGATGTTGAACAACTTTTCATATATTCCTTTCCGATTTGTATTTCTTCATCTGAGAAGTCTGTATCTCTCACCTGCCCATTTTTGGATGAGGTCTTTGAATCTTGAGGTCCTCATTTTTAAAAAGTTCTTTATATGTCCTAGATAGAAGTTCTTTGTCTGATAGAAACTTGGCTAAATTGTTTCCCCAATTCCTGGATTTTCTTCTCATTCTGTTGGTGATTTCTTTCATTGTGCAAAAACTTTTTAACAAGATGTGATCCCATTTACTGATTCTATGAAATATTCCCTATACAATTTGGGTTTTATTCATGAATTGTATGCCTACCCTTATGCCTTCAAGATTTCTATCTACTTTGTCATCCATAAGATTTAGTGTTTCTGTTTTAATATTTAGATCTTTGATCTATTTTAATTTTAATTTAGTGTATAGTGATAGACATGGTCTAGTTTAAGACTTCAGCATGTGGAAAGCTATTTTTCTTCTGGCAAACATGTTTGGCCCCTTTTTCAAAGATAATGTGGCTGAGTGTGTTTGTAGTGTGTCTGCATCCGCTATTCTGTCCCACTGATCCTCAAGTCTGGTTGTTGTTGTTGGTGCTGTTTTTGCCAGTACCATGTTGATTTATCACAGTAACTTTGTCATATAATTTCAAGTCAGGGATTTTGATGCCTCCTTCCTTACCTTTGTTACACAGGACTACCTTTGCTATTCCATGTCTCTTCTGCTTCCAGCTGAATTTTAGGAATGTTTTCTCTAGATTGTGAGGTATACTAATGGTATTTTGATTCAGATTATATTAAATCTGTGTAACAGTTTTGGGAGTATGGCCATTTTCACAATGTTGGTTTTTCTTGTCCATGAGCAAGCGATATCTTTCCATTTTCTGAAATCTTCTTCAGCTTCTTTTTTTTAGAAGATTGTAATTTTCAGTGTATAAATCTTTTACTTTGTTAGATTAATTCTTAAATATTCAGTTTTTTGGATGGTATTGTGAAGGGTGTAGTTTTCCTAATTTCTCTCTCAGTGAGTTTATTATTTATGTACAGGAATGCTATTTTTTTATTAAAAAGCAAAACAGAAAAAAGGGTAGAAATGATAGAGAATTTTAAAAAAAACAGTAATTAACACTAGTTAATATATTACACAGTGTTATCTTAGAAATATTTGCTCAAGTTACCAAATCAATAATTTTTGACTGTTAAACTTGTATCCAGCTATGTTAATGAATTTGGTTATTAAATCTAGGTATCTTGGCTGGGGGTTTAGCTCAGAGGCATAAGCTCCTACTGGGCAAGTGCAAGGTCATGAGTTTGATCCCTGGTACCAAAAAGAAAAAAAAATCTAGGTGTCTTCCATGTACAGTAGTATGGTGTCTGTGAGTGATCATAATTTAATTTCTTCCTTTCCTATCGTTATTCATTTTATTTCTCTGTTGTTTAACTGCTCTGAGTAATGTTTCCAGGACTATATTGGAGTGGTGACAGTGGACATTTTAGTCTTGTTCCTGATTTTAGAGTGAAAACTTTCAGTTTCGTTCATTTAGTATGATGATAATGGTTGATTTTTCATAGATGGCTTTTATCAGATTGAAGTAG
Organism: Dolichotis patagonum; assembly: GCA_004027295.1. Classification (NCBI taxonomy): domain Eukaryota; kingdom Metazoa; phylum Chordata; class Mammalia; order Rodentia; family Caviidae; genus Dolichotis; species Dolichotis patagonum. The sequence continues at coordinate 39,536 of PVJX010010502.1, forward strand.
AGATCATCTATTCTGATCTAAATAAATGGATGCAACTTGAGACCATACTCATAAATGAAATAAACCAAACTCACATGTATAAATACTGTATAGTCTCCCTAGTGTGAGAAATGGTAAGAGTACATAAGATTTTATGGTAATCATGATTCTCCATTACATAACTTTGAAGGCTTTTAATGTTTTCATTCATCAGTTGGAAAGGTTTTATTCTATTTTGTTTGATTTTATTATGTGTGATGGTATGAACAGCTGTTTTGAAGAAAACAAAACATTATGGCAGCCATTGCTGATTTAATATCATCTTGCTTTGAAGTCCTACCATGCTTTTATTCTTCTATTACCATCGGTTCTATCACACTGTGTCTTATTGGGATTTTAATATATGTGATAGTATAAACAAATTCTTTTATGGAAAATGAGATATTATAGTAGCTATTGATCATTTTCTGTTACGCAGTTCAGAATACCCTGTAATTCTTTCATTCTTTTGAATGGTTTTATACTATATTGTTAGGTTTGATATTATTGGATTTGAAGCCGTGCTCAACTATCACAAAGAAAGAGACATTATGGTAGCTATTGTTAATATCCAGTTGTCTTGTTGTAAAGTGCTGTGTTGCTTATGTTGTTCTTTTCTGTGGGGTTTTTACCATGAATGAGTGTTGGACTTTATCCAAAGCTGTTTCTGCATCTATTAAGATGATCATGTGATTTTTGTGTTTGGCTCTGTTGGCATTGTGTATTACATTAGTTGATTTGCATATGTTAAACTATCCCTGCATTCCTGAGATGAATCACACTTAGTCGTAATGTATAATCTTCTTGATACTTTGCTGCATTCTATTTGTTAGTATTTTATTGAGAATTTTTGCATCTATGTTCATTAGGGAGATTGGCCTATCATTCTCTTTTTTGATTGAGTGAGTCTTTCTCTGGTTTTGTTATCAGAATGATACTTGCCTCCAAGAATGAGTTAAGTAGGATTGCCTCCCTTCAATTTTATTAAAGAGTTTGAAGTATTGGCATTAAATATTCTCTGAATTTCTTGTACAATTCATCAGTGAATTCAGCAGGACTTGAGCTTTTCTTTGTTGGTAAGTTTTTAACTACATTTTCAATGTCAGTAACTGATATTGGGTCGTTCAAAAGTTTTATATTCTTCATTCATTTTGGTAATTGATACCAACTTCATACAAGTTTCTAGAAATCTGTCCATTTCTTGTTTTTTCCATCTTTCCATAAAAGAGTAAAATCTTTTGAAGTATGTATTGATGATCTTCTGAATTTTCATATGATCTGTATTAATATTACCCTTTTCATTTCTTGCTACATGAATTTGAGTTTTTGTTTCCTTTTGTTGGTATGTTTTGATAGGGGATTATCAATTTTGTTTATTCTTTCAAAGAATAAACTCTTCAATCCATTAATTCTTGTTATTATTTTCTTATCTCAATTTCACTAATTTCTACTCCTACTCTGATCTTTATAATTTCCTCTAATCTATGAGTTTTGGGTTTGGTTTTCTCTTCTTCTTTTCTAGAAGCTTGAGGTACAGCATTAAGTTGTTTATTTGTGCTTTCTGTTTTCCTGATGTGAGAATTCACTGCTGTCAATTTCCCAGTAGGACTGCTTTCATTGCATCCAACAGCTTTTGGTATGTTGTATTTGTATTTTCATTTGATTGTTTAATTTCTTCCTTAATTTCATCTGTGACCCATTGTATGTTCAGGAAGATACTGTTTAATTTCCATGTGTTTATGGGATTTTTGTGGTTTCTTTTACCATTAATTTCCAGTTTAATTGCACTATGGTCAGATACTATGCATGGGATAACTTGAATTTAGTTAAGCATGTTCTATGGGCTAGTATATGGCCTATTTTAGAGACTATCTTGCGTGCAGCTGAGAAAAATGTGTATTCTTTGTTGGGTGGAACACTCTGTAAAAGTCTATTATATCCATTTGTTCACATATTTGATTCAGTTCTGTTATTTCTTTGTTGACTTTTTGTCTAGTTGATCTTTCTCTTTGTGACCATAGGGTATTAAGCTCCGCCATTACAATTTTGATATTGCTTATTTGATTTTTCATGTCTACTAATATCTATCTTACATAGTTGTGTGCTCTCATTATTTGTTGCCTATATATTTATGATTGTTATCTCTTCCTCTTCTTTTTTCCTCTAACAAGTATGTAGTAACCTTCTTTATTTCTTTTGATGATTTTTGGTTTGAAGTTCACATTGTCTACAAGCAGAATGGCTATCCCCGCTTTTTTCTGGGTTCCTGTTACATGAAACAAAATCTTTAACATACAACAAGAAGAGAAATAAGTGGCTAAGTAACAGATGGAAGTTACTAGTTTTAAGAGACATAGATTCAGTGTTTATAAGAATTTAATTTCAGTCTAACTAAAGAATTAAATACAAAATGCTCCGCTTAGTACTATGCAGGATGCAAAAAAGAGAAAGACATTTTTCTTCTGTCCTAAATTTTTTATTCTAAAACTGTTAAACACATAGCACATGCTTTTAAGATTTTTATCTTTTCCCCATGGCAGATATTACTAATTGTTCATGACATTCTTCCCCACTGAGCTGTACATGATCTCCTATCCTACTTCAATATTGTGAACCAGGCATTGCCACCAATCAATCTAATTTACCACGTGAAAGAAAATCTATTTGTCAGCCCTGGGCTAGAAGGATACATATACATTAACATTCCAGGCAGATTGTGTTAAATGCGATACAGGTGATCAATATCATCTTTCAGGAAGAGGGAAGATGGGAGAGATGGATTAGAAATGAGGGCTTTGCCGAAAGGCTCCCTGTGCCTGTGGCACAGAGCTGGATTTTGAAGGATGGGAGAGCTGCTTCCTGACAGCAGTCCAGATCTCCAAACGCCAGGCATTGGGCTGAGTACGGGGAGTAAGGGCTTAGTATGGCATTTGCCTCCATCCCTGTTCTGCTGCTGAATGAGAAAACCTCTGAAACCCTAGGGCTGGAACTCCTCACCAGTTTAGCGAGGACCTTAGACAGGGCAGTTTCTAGCAGATCCTGGGGCTCTCTCTGTTCTGACTGGAAGCCTAACAAATCGATACCTAACAGTCTTTTTCACTGTTCTCTGATACCAATTCCACTAGTCTAGAGAGGTATTTAAAGGCTTTGATTTGGGTCCAAAGGTGAGAGAAATGATGTGATCAAGAGGGAGAACAAGCACCATCCCTGTCACTAAACTGCAGGGTTAACAGTGGAGGACTTTTCTGCAGATGAGTGTCTATGTAATATCTTGAACCAAGCATGGTGAGAAACCGTCACAGTTCTCAACACCTTAGCTACAGGAGGGTGGGGCCCAGTGTCACCCAAGCAGGTAGGGCCAAAGGGTTTCTGTCTTGTCCTGCCCTCCCTAGGGACACAGAGCCCTCAATTAAGGCCCCTAAATGCAGCCACAGAGCACAGAGGCTGCCATGTAGAAAGCACACCTCTCTTAACTGTGTCATCCCAGAGATCTCTGCCACTCTCATTTCATGGTGAGAACATATTTCAAGACTCCACTTGGAGGCAAGTGCAGGATATAGCTGAGTACCTAAGGAACAAGAAATTTTGTTTGGTGAGAGTGTGGTGTTTTCTCTGGCACTCTCTGATGGCATTGAGGAGACATTTTTGTCTCATCAGTCAATCTATCTGCTCCTTGTCCTGGCAGTTTACAGAGGAGTTTGTAGAATACAAAATGTTCTACTGCAACCTCTTCCTGAAGGGCACAGCCAACAAAAACTTCCCAGCACTTCATAATGAATGACCCATCTCCACAGATTGACAGTTTCAGGATAAACAGAAAAATGGGTTTCTAAAGAGGCCCAGTGCTGATCTTCAGAGCTTGAGAATATGTTATTATACATGGAAAACAGGACTTCCCAAATGTGATTAAATTAAGAACTTACAGTGAGACATTTAGCCAGGATTATTCAGGGGGCCAATATCATAAGGTTCTTTACAAGCAGGGGAGCATGGCAGGAAATGAGAGCTGGACGGAATACATGGCACAGGAAGCAGAGTTCAGGGTGCTGTAACAAGAGGGAAACTCACTGGCTGCTGAGAGCCAAAGAGCCCAAGCAACCTAGACAGAAGCTCAAGAGATTGAGAACCACTCACACAGGCACTCCGACTTCAGCTGAGTGAAACCCAAGGGCACCCCATGGTCTCAGGGGCAGTAAGGTAACAAGTGTGTGTTGTTTTAAGCCACTAGGTCAGTTGTTAACAGCAGTAACAACAAACAAATGCAGAAGTTCAGGAACCAGATCAGTAATAGCTATTATTTTTTTAGTTCGTTCTGTGCCCCCGGCACAGTGCCAGTGCCAGTGCCAGTGGTTGCTCACTCATTTAATTCTCAAATTAACTACAAGGTATGCACTATGCTTAGTCCCACAAGACTGTGTGGAGACACGTACCAGAGGCCAGGGAACTTGCCCAAGTCCCCAGCCAATCAGTGTTGCAACTGAAGTTCACACCTCTGACTGGGGAGGTACCATTACTGGAAAGGTGACTATCAGAGATCAACAAACACACCCCCATCCACACACACTCCACACAATACTGTACAATCCCTTCCTTCAAGAACCCAGGAGGTGGGATTGCTAATAAATACTATTTTTGGCAAACTTATAATGAGAAAAAGCCAATCTACTTTGTTCAGAATATGTTTTCCATCTTCGAACCTGGGCTGGACAGTAAGACACCAACTGACGTGACGAAAGTAGAATTTGAGAGAATCGCTTGCACGCTGGAGTTTGCCCTCTTTGTTTTCAGAATTCAGCCTATCGGATGTTGGATACATGGGTCCATTTGTCCCTGCTACTTTATCTAAACTTCAGAGATGTAAGTCTCAGGTCAGCCCCCTAGTGGACCATAACCACAGGACCAAACCTGGATAAGACCCACGCAGAACTACCAGTTGAGCCCAGATCAAATTTCCAGCCCCACACCCAGAACTATGAACTCATAAATGAGGATTGTGGCAAGGTAGTTCGTTACACAGCAAACAGTAACTCAAAAATGGACCACTGAGAAGGTGGAAAGGTCTAAGATCATATTTAATGTCCTAAACCCTTTTAGCTAACTTCTAGCTGGCTCCTGTGGAACAAGGATGGGCCTGATGATTGAACATCCTCCTGTCCCAACCTCCTGCTAGGTTTTCTGAAAATAAAAATGACAATCTCAACCACTGTGTTCACAAGCAAAAGGAAATTACCACTTTTAACCAAAATGACAACTATCAAACAGCGTAGCACATATGTAAAAAAAACTATTTATTATTAACAACCTCCGCAGTTCTACTGAAATGCTTAGCACATCCGTGATGCTCTTAGAATTTTTTGCCACAGTTGTGCAGTTTCACCTTTAATATCTTTAAAACAAACATCTCTTTTTATCCTAAGAAAAAATACTTGTTCAGACGTAACTCAGGACAGCAGAAAGCAGTTTCTTTTAAAACAGAGAGAAAGTTTCTATAGAAGTATATGGAGGAATTACAGGACCCTAACAGAAAAGTTCCATAATATTTCTGCTGCTGCCTCAGCCCAATTTATTATAGTGCATATTTGACTCAAAGCCAGCCCATCACCATATCCCAGATTTCTAAATATTCAAGATGAAAGCACATGATTCCAGAAACCACACCATTGCTGTTCTTTAACAAACTGCATTCCATTTTTCAAAGTAGTTTTGTTTTAATCCTAGAGTCACCAGGAAATTTTATTTCTTCCCTCTGATTTTGCCTAGGGAAATTATACTTCCTTGTTTCCCACAACCTTCTAATGCAACTGTACAAAAATCAAACTGTTTTTCTAGCAGCCGCTGATAATGCTCGACATTTCAAACAACACACAAAGAGGAATACTGGGTTCCAGCTCATTCAGTGATTTATGACTAACCCCTTCTGAGCAGTTCCTATTTATACATCCATTTGTTGTGTCTCTGGGTGATATATTCTTGGCAGCATCATTGGATACAATATAGTGTCCCAATTTTCCCCCTGAATCATGAGAAAACATTTAGCAGAAGTAAAGTGATATTGCCTTTTAATTTTCTTGAAGAAATCTATGGTCTGTGTAACATGACTCAGTCCAGTCCTGATTAATATGAGGATACTTTTACTATCAAAAGAGCCAAGTCCTCTGGTAGTAAAAACTCTCATAACCCAAATACAGAAATTAAATGCAAAGCCCTGTGAGCTAAAACTTTACTGGTTTAAGGAAGAGATTATAAAAGAATTGGACGATAAATCCAGTGATAAATGGAAGGAGGTTCCTGAGCTACTCCTTCCTCCTGTAGTGGATCCCTTGTGACCCTGGGATGATAAACTGCTTGGGTAATAGCTGGCCCAGGGTAACCTTTGTACTGACTGTGACGTAACGAATGAAGCCCTATGACTAGGAGTGCCACCTGTGCTTTAGGGCTGGTATGTGGCATGCAGCAGAATTACCATGCTGGAACTGGCAATAGCAAGGCCAGGCCTGAAGCCAGTCACTCTCAGACAGACAGAAGCACTTCTGTTAAAGCTTCTCTCCACCAATATCATCCCTGCTGCCTGAACGCTGGGAGCTCTCTAGGGCCTATGAAAATGCACTCAAAGACCCTAGAGGACACTGCGTTACCCCACAGTATGTAAATTCTCAAGCCCCATTTTCAGACACAACTTCTCAACTTGTCTTCCTTCAGTCTCTGCTCACATGTTCCTCCTTCTAGAACTTGACTCTTGTGTATTTTGAGAGGCCCCCTCTGCTTGTAATTGAATCTCCTGTGTTGATTCTTCGTTGACCTGGTTGTCCTTTCCTCAGCTGGAAATGATGTCTTTATCTCCTTAAGTCATGGTGCATTTTCTGTGCTTTGGTAGGACTGTTCTGTTACTCAACTCAGGCTACTCTAGCAAAACTATCATAGACTGGGTAGCTTCAGCAACAACAAAAGAAATTACTTTCTTGCAATTCTAAAAGTTATCAATTGAAAACCAAAGTTCCAGCTGGGTTTTTGGGAAACCCTGTCTTCTTTGCTGGCAGATGGCCTTCTCCTGCTCATAGCTTCATATAGCCTTTCTTGCATGGCAGGGACAGGATCTCAAAGATGTTTCTACTTAAAAAACATTAATCCTAGGGCTGAGGATTTAGCTCAGTGGCATAAGCACCTGCCTTGCAAGCGCATGGTTGTGAGTTTGATCCCCAGTACCAATTAGAAAAAACATTAATCTTATTAGATAAGATTAATGTCCTTACTCTTATTACCTTATTTAACGTGTTACTTCCTTAAAATTCCTACTAGTTACTTTAATTCATTCAAAAAAGATTCATTAATCAGCAATGTGGTACTATACTAGACAGTGAAAACAGGATTAAGGAATACTTTCTGAACTTAATGGCTCAAAACCTGGTAGACATGAGTGTAAAACAGTACTATTCCATAGCCAAGAAGCATTGGCAGGATCAGTCATTTTGAGTATGAATATTGTTTTGTTTTATTTTGTTTTGTTTTTGGTACCGGGCATCAAACTCACAACTTTGTGCTTGCCAGGCAGGCACTTATGACACTAAGCTAAATCCCTGACCCTTGGATATTGTTTCCTGATTTGAAACTCAAGCTCCTTGAGCGCCTTCTTGTTTCTCTGCTTCTTGCTGCCCTAGGTTGAGCAGCTTCTTTCCCCTAGGCTCTCCGACCTACTGTTTCTGTGGTGGACCCAGTGACCATGCACTGAAACCATGAGATAAAAGAAACTTCTCTTCCTTTCAATCATAAGTATTGGACATTGTATTCCAGTGACTAAAACACCCTATATAAGGAGCAGAACTTGTCTAAAGTACTTATTGTAGGTATTCCTCTCACTCTTCTTGTCAAATTTGGCCTTCTGCAGGCAAAGATAAAGACTATCTTTAATCTGAAAGGCAGGAGGGTAAGCCATGAGTGGACCCAAGTGTGAGTGTATACCATTTTCTGGCTCCATTATGCATCCTGAATCAGATAGAGCTTTGTTTCCTAGGATAACAGAGTAAAGGAGAGCTGTGTGTCCATAGACGTCTCTAATGACTAGAGGGGTGGCCTGCCCTGAGTACATGTCCACTGATTTACCTCTGTACATGTCCACTGATTTACCTCTGATACCTCTGTAGCCCAGGGCCTGGCCCATAGCACATAGGAAATGATTGAAGTACAATTGTCTTCTCCATGCTAATCTCATGGCTAATTTGACAAGGCATTTATCATTTGACAACTAGTTATGGAGTTAGATTGGTATGCTGAGATCAGGCTTGATATTTCCCTCAAAATCTTATTATTAAAAATTTCAAGCCTATAGAAAACTTGAAAATATTTAATTATGAACACCCATATTCTCAGCACTAAAGTTATATAATTAACATTTTACTATGCTTACTTCATCAGATACTATTCATCTTTCAAGACTCTCATCAACCTTTTGTAATCCAGTATAACTCTTAAAATCGCTACTTTCATGCCGCAACATTTATTTCAATCTTCATGCATTTATTTGCCTATTTAGATATATTGTGTGTCATCTCCTATGTGTCAGGGACTGTGGCACATGCTGAGAGTGCACAGATTAATTAAAATAATCTCGTCTCTGAAGAAGTCCCCATAGAGAGAGGTAGATTGTGGTAGGCAAAATAATGGCCTCCAAAGGTGCCCACATTTTAATCATTGGAACCCCTGAGTGTACTAGGTCACATGAAAATGGAAGTGAAGTCTGAAGATGAAATTAAAAATAAGGGCTGGGGATTTAACTCAGTAGTGCAGCACTAGCCTGGCAAGCACAAGGTGCTGAGTTTGATTCCTGGCACACACACCCCCACACACACACAAAAAAGAGAGAAATTATAAGTAGCCCAAATTATCAAGGAGGATCCAACGTAATCACAAGAGTCCTGAACTGAAAGAAGAGAGAAAGAGAGTCAGAGAAAAAGAGGAAAATATGACTATGAAAAATTACAAAGTACAGACCAAGTTGGCTAGGTTTAGAGATGGTGGAATGGCCATTGGCCAAGGAATGTTGGAGTGGGACAATGAAGGGGAATAAAATGAGTTCTCTCTTGGATATTTTGGAATTGAATCTGAGAATATCTTAATTTTAGCCCAATTCAGACTTGTGAGCTACCCACAACTATAAGACAATGAGTTTGTGCTGTTTGCAGCCACTACGTTTTTAGTAATTTGTCACAGCAAGCCACAGGGAAACCATAGAGAGATGGCATTCACACATTATTTTGATCTCATATGACAAGTCTTAAGATGTAAGAACCCACATAGCTGTGAGAAGACACAGCATAGTCAAGACAGAATTAAGTCCTTTTGGGCAGATGAACAAGAAGTAACTTATTAGCAGTCAAGCAGGAAAAGGCATTCTGAACAGAAGCATGTTTGTAAAAAAAAAAATACAATACATTCTCAAAATGCTAAACCAAATGAAGAGTTGTGGCAGTGATCCTTAATCCTTTCAAAATCTCTTTCTGTAACAAATATTTCATGATGATCCTTTATTATTCTGAATTTTAAAACATATTATAACCTACCTCACATGTATGTGTATACTTAATGTCATAACCATAGAAAAATGAACAAATAAAAATAATGTATAATAAAATACTATACATTTGAATGCACAATTGCTTCTCAGGCATGATTGAATATGTCATAGTCATTTGATTATAGGTGCACATATTTTCACTGTGCATGTAATGGATACAAATGCAAACTGAAGCAGTGAATGGTGATACCTTAGTGCCGGTGTTTTTCAAAATGGGCAGTGGAAGCTTGATAATGCTCTGGAAAACCAAAGTATACTTTTGGTTCCATGTAAAGGTAGCTTTATTTTTTTTGGAAGAGCAGGACTAATGAAATCATGTCAAAAATAAAAAGAAAAAAATGGTAGATGATGGAATGTAATGAAAAGATGCTTTGCTATTGAAGCTCAATATAACGGATGAGGAGAAGTTTGCATTTTCTGTCTCCAGTTGAGTCTGGGGATATGATGGGCTTGGAGTTATCATGGACTTCTTGAAATCTAGATGGGACAGCTGAGGACGAAGGCAACATAATACTTTGATGACATCACTGAACTACTGATTCAATAAACACTGGAAATCCTCTGTGCTCAGAATTTTCATTAAATAAGGCACATTTCTTTTTATTTAGACTAATTCTACCTTCTTCCTATTCCTTAGGGCTCAAGGCAAAGTGATGGACAAGCTGAGTGGTGTGAGTCCATCAACTGATGTGCCACAGTGGACAGGGAGATGACAGATGCTGATAATGACCTATCCATACCCTAACTGGAGTTGTTACGAGAACTCCAAAGAAACCACACCTGAGAAATTCTACACATTGCTGTGCAGGTGTTCAGTCCTCCATGACTGATGGTTATTACTCACGTGTTTTGAAGGTTTTACATTGGGTTGCTGATCTGTGTATCAGATTCTTAGTGCTGCCATAACTAATTATTATGATCTAGTGGCTCAAGAAACACAAATTTTTATTTTTGTACTTCAGAAGTCCAAAATGGGTTGACTGGGCTAAAATTAATGTGCTATCTGGGCAGAATTCTTTCTGGAAGTTTGATGGGAAACTCCATTTTCTGGCCCTTTCTGGTTTCTAAAAGCTGCCCATGTTCTTCCTTCTATATTTGAAGCCAGTAACCTCATCACCACAGATTCTGCTTTTGTCCATCACACTTGCTATGACACCGATCACACTGCACCTATCAGAACAATGGCATAATCTTTGTGTCTAGATCCTTAACAATGCCATACCTGCAAGGCCCCTTTTGCTATGTAAAGTAGCAACACATGAATTCCTGCCTAGTGCAAGTTGGGCAAGAACAACAGCTGGATTTAATGGTATGATGGTTAGGAGAGCATTTGCAAAAACAAAACAAAAAGATGTCCTTCCTTGCTCAGCTCCTTTAATTTGTAGCTACTCCTTTCCTTAAGTACAAATCTTATCCAGAGTACTTTGGGCTTTAAATTACTGAAACTCAATATAAAATAGCTCAAACTAAGGTTAAAAGGGTCGATTCACAGAACCTGATGCCAAACTCAGTCATGTTCATGTGTCTACACTCTGTCAGGACCACATCCCCTTTTATCCCTTGACCAACTTCCTTCTGCATTGTCTTTATTTCTAGGCAAGATGATCAGCTTGGTCCCAGGCCAGCACACTTCTAACAGGACTGGTTCAAGGAAAAGCCTCTTACAGATGATTTAGCTCCTCCCCCTAGAGAGAGAAAATAGTTTTCTCCAGTCACTGATACATGCAAGAGCAAGCAGAGAGCACTGTGGTGCAGGGAAATGCTGTGTGAGTGACAGGACAATGAGTTGTCATTAGCCTGTACCATCGACACTCCACTGTGTTGGGGCTTTATAAGCAAGATTTCATAAAATCATCACAAAAATTCTAAAGATAACTACTGTTGAAACGTGTGGTAACAGAAGCTTGGTAATGTTCAACTGTCTACCCCAAACCTCAGAGCTTGTAAAAAGAATCTCAAGATTGTCCATCCATCTCTAAGACTCTCCACATCCTTACTGATCCCTTCACTCATGTGAGTATGCAAGACCCACTTCAGGACAGAGGCTGATAGACAATTGTGTGCTTTGCAGGACAGAATCTGTGGCTGGAACTCCCAGGTCAGGCCATAGGAGTTGGGAAAGCAAAGCAAGGGCACTGCGTGCCTGTAGGTAATTTGCCATTCAGGTGGTAACAAAACTGCATAGAATGCAAAACACTTATGCACCACATGTTCTGGTAAGTGGTGTGCAGTTTGGCTTGCTTCATTAACATAACTTTTTTACATACAACATCACTGTCTTTGCCTTATACCTAAAGAATGTAGGAAACAGAGAAAACAGTTTTCCCAGGATCCAACTGCCGATGAACAGAGCAGCTGGGACGCATACATCGGCCTAACATGTTGGGCCAATGTTCTTCCCACACAGTAACCCCTAAACACCAAACAAGTGCCAGCCTGGAGCTGCATGGAGCCTGTGTCCACACCACTGTAGGACTCATAATCCTGTGACTTTCTTTCCTTCCCGCCTGTTACAGTCCTGCTGTTACCAGCTTATTTAATGCCTACACTTCATACTGTTTTCACAATCTGTTCCCATTTCCTAGAAGTGCTTGCTCAATCACCACAGTCTGCCATGAAGCCAGGCAGGATGAAAGTTGCCAGCCCTGAGCTCGGTGACCCAACTGCAGCAAAAGTATTGGAACAACTCCCATAGGCAGGAAGCTCATGCAAGGAGCAGGTTCTTGTTCCTGACCTCTCATCAATTTTACCAAACCACAAAAGCAAGGGGTGGTGAGGATGTGGCTCAAAGGCTTAGTGCTCTGAAAATGTTCTGTTGTTTATTTGATAAGAGGGAAGCAAAATCAAATCCATCTCACAACAGCCGGCTAGCTTCTGCCAGCCAGCTCACTGCAGACATCCTGTTCCTGTGAACAGGAAAACCAGGTGAGCTAATCATGGTTCATGGGTTTGTTACATCCCATTGCATGCAGTCCCAACAGACTTGGTTGATTACTTGCTGAATACTGCTGGTGAAGAAGCTCAAATGTTTGGGGTAAGTTCACTTTGGGATCCTAAATGTCCACATGAATGGAAGTGATGTTGCAGTAAAAGCCACTCTAGGATACCAACAAGGCTTTCCAAAGCCAGCAAGTCTTGGAGGTAAAAAGGAGCAAAGCATTGCATGCATGTGTGCAGAGGGTGAGTGAAGGAGGGGGCAGGGTGGTAGAAGTTCCAGGGTTTACACCACTGGGGAAAACAGATCTGGGAAACAGAATGGTAGAAGGCCATGAATGGCCCGATACAGCACACTAGAGAATACTGAAACCAGATCCTTGTTGAGATGGGAAACAAGGGTGGCAAGATGAACTTGCCCCTCAATTTTGTCAGGCGGTGTCTTCTAGTAAATCACAAATAACATCGCTGAAGAAGTATGGCACTTCAAGGCTCAGTGAAATTGAGACTTGGACAAGGACACAGTGTTGGTGAGGAATGGGATGACTTCCTGCCAGATCCAGCAAAACCTAAGCCAACAACACCAAGGTAGGGAGAAGCCAGAGAGTCTGGTGACCCCAGAGCCACAGGAGAGAGAAAGAACTCAGCCATCTTTGGAAAGGGGTGGAGTTTCCCAGGGATGGTGTTGTCCACTAATTGAAGGTAAAAATAGGGAGTCTATCAGAGGACCAGAGAGACAAACAAATGCTCCTGGATAACAGAGAAAATAAGGCTGGCAAGGTGGAGCAGAAGCCCTGGTCTGCAAGTTTCTTTCAGAAAGCCACAACTGTAACCCAGACTGGGGTATCTGCCATATGCCTTCCAGTGGCCAGGAAAGTGGAGAGACATTATGCATACCCCAGAAAAGGGCACAGATCTCTCATCTTTCACAAACTTACTGCCCCTCAGTAGAAGGAACTTAGTATAAAATGCGCTTAACTAGCATGGTGGAGTGTCAGGCCTCCATGTCAGGCCTCCGTGAGCCACTTATAGGATAAAGATGAACAATCTTCACACATTATCTTATGAGCTGAAATCCTGCTTCTATCACTTTCTCTACTAAAAATGTATATAAGGTGCACTTCTTAGCATTATTGTCAAAGGAGAGCAAGATGGAGATACATCAACACAGAGTATTGCTTTCACCTACGTATTCAACACCTCAGGTAGATTTTTTAAAAAGTGTGATTTAAAGTGCAAAGACTAGCTAAGGAGAAACAAGCCACTTTGCTCCAAAAGCAGTATCAATTCCACGGTTTCCCAAGAATTAGTAATTGTTACTCTAACGACTAGAGTAATTATTACTCTAACGACTAATGCCTGTGAGTAACAGGCCAGGTGCTCAGAAAGTTGCTTTATATGCATTCGGTTATCTTCTTGGCAAATCTATGGACTAGATATTTTTATTATGTGGATTTCTAATCCCATACTTTCAAAGTAAGGCTTTCACTGGAGTCAGGTTTTTATAACCACTTAACTAACCAACAACCAACTTCTCAACACCACAAACTAGTCTAGAACCACTGCTCTGCTACAGAGGCCCATGATTCTGTCTTGCACAATCCTGTGAGAGACCTGCCTACCCCAAATTCCTTTTTCAAAACATATTTGGATGTAGTTGCAGGCATCCATTGGCCAATTAAGACACAGTTGGAAAATAAATATCATTTATAGTTTGGGAAACTACCAAAGATTCACAGCATAAACCTCTCATCTCTCCTGCTGGAAAAGATCATTATGAGAGTCCAAGGAAAGCCAAAATATTGGTGTGGTTTCACATTCAGAACAGCCACTCCCACCAGAGGACTGAACCACACGACCTAGAGAGGCAAGCAGGATCCAGAAGACTGGACAGAAGGAACATCAGAAATCAGGGACAAAATGAAATGTAAATAAATCACTTTCTCTACTCTTCCACTAACATCTGTCCTTGTTCAACTGTTTTTCACTATTAGTTACCTTGCAAGAATGTTCTATGTGCTTCCCACATGTCTGCTTAATTTTTATCTTGCAACATATACAGCCTTGGGAGGGAAAAAATGATGGCGGACCGATAGGTAGCAGGAGAGAGACCCTCTCTGAGAGAGACAGCACAAATGCCAGAATAAAACACCCTAGAGAGACACAAACAGAGAGAGATGGACTCTCACAACCCAGGAAGAAACTAAAGTGCAAAAAACTGCTCGAATATGAGGTCCTGGGGCTAATATTAGTGAAGATAAGATCAGCGAGCACGGCACCCTCCTCGAGCCACCTGAATTCCTACCCGACCTGAACAAGCGATCTGTGCCGAAGCAACTGGCTTCAGCCGCCAGAGCGCGGAGCTGAACAGCCCTGTGTGCAGCTCGCCCGTACCGGCCCTTCATGCGACCTATCCAGAGGCACTGTGAATTCCCACGGCAGCCACGCTGAAGTCGGAGGTCGGGGAGCACAGCAGTTCTCGGGGACTGGCATCAACATGCGGTGAGTGATGGGAATAAGACCCTCCCACGGGAAAGGGGAAACCGACTGGATGACATGTTGGATTTGGGCAGGACAGCCCCAACTCCATAAGGAAGTGGCTTCAGCTGGTTGCTCCCCTCGCCGAGTGGATTGGTGGAATCTGCTTGGACTAGGCCGCGCCCCTGGTGGGGACCCAGTGAGTCGCTACAAATTACATCCCTGAGATCGGTGCACACTGATGCAGTGAAGGCCTGCAAAGGTTGACTGGCCGGGAGGGGAGGAGTTAGCGCACACTGCCCGTGGGTGAACTCTAATCTCTGATAACCTATTGAAGAGGGCTAAAGCTCCTAGCCTGTGCCCTCTAGAGGAGCCTTAACCAACAAGAAAAGGGTCTGGGAATTACACTGTACACTTGTATGGAAGGAACCAAAAACATGACGAAAGGGAGAAATAAGAAAACACTCCCAGCCCCAAACCCTGAGAATATTGATCCAGGAGAGGTAAATACAAAAGAGATTGAGGGCAGCAAAAATGCAACATCAAACACAGCATTAGCGGACATAAAGAGATATCTTCAGGACCTCGTAAGCGGGACCAAAACTGAAATATTAATTCAAATTAAACAAGAGATAAGTAGATAAATAAAAGAAAGGCTGGGCACCTCTCAAGAAGACACAGACAGAAGAATGGAGGAACACAAATGGAGAGAAAAATTAAATGAAGAATTCAGAAAAAAAACTAGGATTCATGAAGCAGATTCAAAGAGATCAGGAAACTAAAGACTCCATAGAAAGCTGGAAAAACTGCTTGAAAGAAACCAAAGATAGACTGTCAAAGATTGAACACAGGCTTGTAGTGTGGGGTCATGAAAGGGAAGATCTCTTAAAAATAACAAGGGAGCAGGCAGTAAAGATACAAAGACTGGAAGATGACAAGAGGATCTATAACTTAAGAATAAAGTATGTGAATAAAGAAGCAGGAATCAAATCAAAGGAATTACAAAGGCTATTCACATTAATTATTAAGGAAAATTTCCCAAGCATAGAAAAAAGAAATGATATGCAGAGGTATGAAGCATACAGAACTCCAGCCACCTACAACCCAAATAGAGCTATACCCAGACACATAATAATCAAGATCCCAGAAATTCAATATAAGAACAGAATATTAAAAGCCATCAGAGAAAAAAAACAGATCACCTATAAAGGAAAACTCATCAAAATCACAGCAGACTTCTCAACACAGACCATCAGGTCAAGAAGAGCTTGGAGTAAAGTAATTCAAGCGCTGAAGGAGAACAATCTCCAGCCCAGATTGATGTATCCTGCAAAACTCTCTCTAGAAATTAATGGAGAAAAAAGATGCTTCTATGACAAAAAGGAGCTAGGAGAATTTGTGACCACCAGTCCAACCCTACAAAAAATACTGAAGGACATTCTAGGGAGAGAGAACAAGAATATGAGCCTTTCAGAAACAGTGGTAGAGAGGCCTCAGTGAACAAGGCAGACAGTGGAGTGGAAGAGTAAAATAGACTATCAATGGCAGAAAAATAGAATAGCAGAAATGAGGCAGAGAAGATTGGCTATAATCTCTAATATAGAGGGCCTCAAAATACTAGAGAAACACAGGCAGAGTAGATAAGGAGATAGGGTCCATTGAGCTGCTCTATATAGGGAGGAAGTGGGACCCAAAACAAGCATTGCACCCCATGGGAGTGAAAGGGGATTAATTGTCTAAAAATGGAAGGCAGAGGATATTGTTAATGGGGTAACAAGATTTAAAATTTACATTATTCTCACCACTCTGCTTGGATGGATTATGTGCTATTCCAGTTTGTCTACTTATACTAGACTTGAGGACATGGTCAGCTATCCCAAAAAAAAGAGGACATATTATGGTATTCATCCCTAATTTTTCTATCAACTTAATCTGAAGCCCTTTATAACCTATACTGTCTTACTATGACTGATCTTATTTGAATCTGGTTTGTTAGATTGCTACTTTGTATTGACTGATTTTATTTAAATCTGTTATGATTGATAGCATCGAGTCTAAGTGTATAGGAAACTACACTGAAGATGACAAGATTCACTAAGATACCCACTCTGGTTTGATTATTACTTGCTTTTGAAGTCTTATAATGTCTCCAATGCTTTGTTTTTATTAATGTTGTTATACACTGCTGAGACATCATGGTAACCATTGTAGATCACCTTGTATTGTGGTTTTATGTGACTTTTCTGCCTCATGCTTTTCTAGGAATT
>PVJX010010503.1:0-56772 GCA_004027295.1 Dolichotis patagonum
GAATAGAAGAAAACATAAAGAAAGGTACAAAACCTAACAAGAAAAAATAAAGGGAAAAATACCCAACCAAACTGAAAAAGGAAAATTAACCAAACAAATAAAGAGAAAGACAAGTAGTAAAATTACTCTGTTTGTTGTCCACTGTTCTGTGGTACTGTCCAAGTTAGATTCAACAAATGTTCTGTGTACTTGGGTCAAGTTTGCAGCTGTCTTTGTGCTAAGAATGGGCTTCCCTTGGCCTCTAGTTTTGGGGGCTGGGACTGGTCTTGGTGCTGAAGTCCGTCCTGATTCCTGTGATAAAGAACAGCAGCCCCGCCGGCCTACTTCCGTTCTGTATGCCTGCATGCTGGAGTGCACTGCTGGTTCACCTCACTCACCAACTTCTGGTCACATTCTCACTGCCGCTCTGGACTGTTCCACACCACCGGTCTTACCTGCTGGCATCTGCCCATGCTAGGGTCTTCTCTCATTTGGTCCCACCTGCTCTTACTTATATTTTTATGGCACATTTCATTTTAGTATATGATTATAGTCATTAAATTTGATACTGGCTATTAAATACATGACATTTTATTTAATATTTTAGAATATTTCTACTTATTTTAAACTTCATTATACAGCAATCACAATATATTCTGCTTACTACATAATAAATAAATATCTTGTTATTTATTAAACAGTTCATTTGACACATAAAATTGAATTATAAGAATTAAATTTGAATTATAAGAATAATCTATATAGAGTCATATGTGTTACAGTTACTTCCAGGCATTGATTTTAATTTGAGTTTCATTCTCTTATGCAGTACACATGATACTAGAGCTCCTGCTAAGTGCATTTCAATATTATGAAGCATATCGTAAATAGGAAAATTATTAATTAAACATATTTTTTGAAGAACAACATTTCAATTTCTAAGAGCCTTCTTTATAGAAAACACCTTAAATGAATATTTGCCTCTGTGATCAGATTTGATTTTCCATCCTTTCGTGTAAGGTATATTTTCTTAGAGTCATAATGTCACTGAATAAATATTTGCCCAAGACGTTACAATAACTTAGTCATTGTCACAGAGTCAACATAGCCAGGGTGCTCATTCCATACCCACTCTGTTTTGCTCATATGAAAGCGGTTAATATCTTGTTTTCAAGAATAATAAATGTTTTGGGGCCTTTTTATTTTATTACATAACATATTAGCATAGATAATGTTGCTTTTATTAAATTGAACAATTACAAAACCTAGAAAAATAAATTGATGTTTATTAAGTCATATGCATTAGTCTGAGTGACATTTATTAGACATTGCATAGAAAGTTAAAACTTCCTTATTAAAAACATATTTATATTTTAACTTCATAAGTTAGTCTTGAAAGTTAAACACCATGATTTTCTTTTTCTTTTACCTAATCCAAATCCTATACAAGACAGATTATGGTAGCATAAATGTGTTACTAAAATCAATAACAATGAAAATATATTTAGAAATTCTTATAAAAGTCACTATCAATTACATATCTCACAAATAAAACTAGAATTGTCATCGATATTAATAGTACCTCTGATCCTTCCATGTAAATTTTTTAATATTTTGACATATATTTTTATTGGTATTGAAACTGAAGAAAAATTTACTTTGTTACTGAAATAACAAAAATGCTGCTTGTACAATGAATAGCTTTACTATTTGAAGAAAAGATTGTATTTTCAAATGGAACAGTAGGCATATTAAGTGCACTTAATTTACACTTTTCTGGAAGCTATGATTGAAATGAGCATTTTTTTCGGCAGTGTTACTGGATATACACTAACACCGTACGCTTATTTGTAAATACGCATGCCTGTGTATTGGCTTGTATATTTCTTCCTTAACATTGCTGTTTAATCTTTATGTACTAACTCACAATTCTCAACATCAACACTCCATTACTTATGAAACTGTTAAAAGTCTCAATTATATGTAAGATTTAAGAAAATATAGGAAATATTGCAAGCAAATTTAAAAGCAATTAACACTTATTTTCCCCTTTCCTAAAGGTGAGTGAGAAGGTTAATCATCAGAGAATGGGTAAAAAAAGAGAGTCAAGAGAAGGTCACAGGGTAACATCACTTTTTTAAAAATACTTAGATAACACTACTGGTAATATGAATTTTAAACTAGTTTTTAAAACTGATTTTTTCATTTATGTCTAAAACTGGTTTGTATTTATATTATTCATTAATATAGGGTGCTAAACAACAAAGTTAAAATTAATATATTTGTTTCTTAAATGAATAAAATAAAGAAAAGGAGAAAATAATACAGTTTTCATTAAGTAAATAAATTCAAAAGACATGTTTCAAATATGTTCTGCTGCCAATGAAATAGGTTTTTTAATATCCATTTATTTAATATTTTATAATTCCAGAAGGTTTAAATATCATTCACTGGGCACAAGCTGTCCAGAATGACGAGTTCATTTTCTGAACACTCCTTCACCTATGAGTAGCCGTATAACTGACATCCGGTAAAAGGACAGTAGAAACAGCATTATGTTCAGTTACGTGCTTAAAAGGCATACTCTTTCCCTGCTCCTTCTTTTATAAACAGATGCAGTTAAAGCATGATTATTTATAAATATTCATATTTCATTTACATAGTGCACATAGTGTGTGATTTGTGTTTTGTCTTCAAAGTTACGAATTTGAAAGATATTCACTGCAAAATATGTCCCACAGTATCCCAAGGTTTTGATGATTTAATTTAATAATTTTTTGACTTTACGGATGATAGTGTAAATTTTTAATTGTGCTTCCATCCTGGACTGGTGATGTATAGTAAGGTCTCCGTGAAAGCCTGAGAAGCATTGCTGAGATGCAGTTCCCGGCGAACCCCACCATCGCAAGGTTGGACAAATAGAACTCTACAGCAGGGCTTCCCAACCCCGGCGCCAGGGACTGAAAGAAGCTGCACAGTAGGAAGTGAGCAGCAGATGAGCAGGCAAAGCGTGGACCGCATTTACAGCCAGCCCCAGGACTCTCACTGCCTCTTCAGCTCAGCCCGCTGTCAGAGCGGCAGCAGTGTTGGGAGTCCCACTGGAGCAGGAACTCTTTCATGGGACCAGGGATAGAGCTCAGAGGCGCAGCGCTTGTCTGGCAAGTGCAAAGTCCTGAGTTGGATTCCTGGTACCTCCTTCACTGTGAAAGAAAAAGGAACCCTTTCACGAACCATGCATGTATGCATGTAAAGGATTTGGTTTTCATGCTCTGTAGAAGATTCTAATGCTCGATGATCGCAGGGGCCTGAGGTGGTGATGCTAGCACTGGAAGTGGCTGTAAGTATAGATTGTTATTAACATAAGTTTGACTGCTCAGAGGTCATAATAAATGATTGCGTTAAGACTCAGTATCAACGCCGTGTCAGTGAGTGGCAAGTGAAAATTAAGCTACATGTGGTGGCAGCCTTTACAGTGACAAGAGAGTTGATGTACTTCAGTTTTACAGTGACATCTGCTAGCTGGCTTTAAGTCACTGTGCAGTCAAGTCTGGCCTTGAACATGCAGCATCCTCCTGCCTCCTGCTGGGATTACAGGAGGGTGCCACTGTGTCCAGTGCTTGTTTTTGTGTTTTATATTTTTCTGGAGGATATGTATAAAGGTACACTATGTGTACTTTTGTTCCCAACCAGCACTGCAACTGCTGAACAATTCTTGACTTTGTGTCACTGCATGTCAGCATACCAGGAATGGTCAATGTCTGTTGGTATATGCACAGGTGGAGTGCCTGCTGTGACTGAATGGTTTTTTGGTTTCTCCATTTGGAACAAAGCTCACATGTGACTGTGAGGTACACACTGTTTCCTCCACAGAGACATAACAGTAGTTTTGCAGAATGCATTTAAAATTATCAACCACATTACATACTTTTAATTCATGGCTGCTCAGGCAGCTCCGTGAGGAGATGGAGACAAAGCATACTTTCTTCTGTTACATACCGAAGTGATATGACTTTCTAAAGTTTGAACACAGGCTAGATTTTGTGACTTATTAGATCTAGTCATTCTTGAGCTGTCTTTTAGAAAAAATGCACTACTGACAGCACATTTCAGTGACACAGCTTGGGTCACAAAATTTGAACAGTGGGTTAGATCTTTTGGAAATGGAAAGGGAGGTGTGAGCTGGGGGGAGGGGAGTAAAAGGAGACGGGGAGGTGAATAAAAGATTAAAATACGTGAAGTACCTGCAGCTATCCCCAAAGATGAATGTAAAAATTATATACTGCAGACACATTTTAATAGAGAAAAATCTTGCCTACTTGTGTGACATATTCTAACTCCTCAACAAAATCCGTCAGTTCAGGGAAGAATGACAATTGTGTTTAAATAGACAGATAAAGGAAACATATTCATACCCAAATTGGAGTCATGTGCATGACAAGATTAAGATTTTTTACATATATTAATTACTAGCAGAGACTTTGAAAAGCACTAATCTTGGGCTTTCTTTTAGCTGGTGAAGATCCTCTGAGTTCTCGAAATTTTTGGGATTACATCACAACCACAAAAAGCAAAGAACTGAGGAGGAAGGTATCCATGACACATTAGCAAACTAGATAAATTGTTTAGTCTGTGTTAGAGAAGGATCAACATCTTCAGACTGCAAATGACAGTGTCTTTAAAATTATGTTTGAGGCAACTTCAAATCTTCATACATTCTTGTTTAAATCAAGGGAGAATATCCTGAAATTGTCACAAAAAAATATAGAAAAGTTCATTTACATTTCCAGTATCCTGTATCTGTAAAGCAGAGTTTTTGTCAGTCACAGCAAGCAAACACGACTGTGGTGTGCCCGGGACACATGCAAATTCATGCGGCACTTTCTCCATCACACCCAGATGTGATGGTTTCATTGTAGAAAAATAAGCTCAGGGACCCTACGGATTCCACGTTATGGTAAATTATATAATGATTTCATTATTCCAAAAGCAATCCCTGCTCCCAGTCTGTTTAAAAAATTGCCTACCATCAAACTGGGAACTACTGACAAAAAAGTTTGGGGACTCTTCTCTACTGTAGGGAGCCCCCATGCTGTGATGTCTGGAAAGTTAGGTACACGGTAGCAAATGCATTTTGAACTTATTATATTTTCAACTTAGATGAACTTTTCAAGATGTAACCACATAATAGTTATGGAAGAGTTTTAGTTAGTAGGGAAATATAAATTATGATGTTTCAAAACAGACCCAAGCGTAAATGTTAATTCTTTGTAATTCAGAGTAAATAATATACAGTTAAGATATCTTTTCCCTGTTTCATTTCTGAGCCAACATCATGAATAATATTCCATATTACAAAAATATAGAAGATTATTAAAGTTGAATATACAAAAATGCAAAACAGAATATTACTAAATTTTTCAATTAGACTATTGGTCCCTTTGTGGATATAGGCAGCTACACGTTCATTTAAAGTGAATGAATGAATGAATGAATGAATGATTGATCTTAGTCCAGGCAAAAATTCCAACTGTGAGAACAATTGAAGATTTATATCCTAATACTTTTTAAACTCATACTTATCTGGGAATCAAATTATAGAGAAGCCAACTTTCCTTATTACAATGTCAGTCAGATGCTGGGTTCCTATACTGGGATATGCATGTTATTATGATTTCTTCAACAGCTGCAAAAAATGAAGAAGGTTTGCAATTAAATGATTGAGGCCAATCTCTACTTTTTACAAGAACAAAATATTGTTATTATTGACCTGACATAAAAAAATTTCTCATAATCGCTGTCATTATTGTTTTAAGTTGTTGGTTTCTGATCACTTGTCTCCCTCAATCTCTCTCTGCTGGTCTTTATATGAATATATGTATAATATCATCATTTTTCAGACTTCAGTCACGAATTCTATCTTTTCGCATTTACTTGTTATCTATAGTGCTTCCGTTGCTTTGTAAAGTTTTTAACGTATACAGGAGAGTTGAAGAACTGGTCAGCATTTTAGAAATGCTTTATTTTAAGTCAAAGATATGTGTAAGGATATGTGGAATAATTAATGATGTAAATTAGTGGAAGATATCAATAATATAGAACACAAGGGCAGGAGTAAGATAAAATAATCTATGAAGTCATTCTCTCCAGTTATACACAAGGACGCTGAATTCTTTACAAAGTGTTCCTGAGAGTAAAAAAGCTGCAAAATTGATTGGGGGATTGCTTACATTTTAAAAAACAAAACAAAAATTAACAAAATTATCCAACTGTTAAGTTGAACAAATGATGACACAACTTTGTGACTAATTCTTCCTACAGCAATTGTGACTTAACTTGGTACTAAGCTCTTAGTCCTGGAGCAATGTCATGCTGGCACACCTTTGACCAAGGCAAGAAAAGGCTGCAGCCAAGGTGTGTGGGGTGTAAGAGCACACATTTTGAGGTTAGTTGGTGTTAGGGACCATGGTGGGCAGAACCTCTCAGCATTGCTGGTTTCCCCGTCATCACCCTTTGAGCAACATAATCTGCTGCCTTTCTTAAGTGCACTGAGAAAGGATCTGAGCTTCTCAGTGGCAGAGGGAATGCAGTAGCCCTCTCTGTCCCTCTTCAGCAATTTCACCTGCCATGTGGAGCCATGTTGAGTGTCTTGTTCCCATAAATCCTCACTGCCAAGCCATGATATCACACACTCTGCTAAGAGAAAAATCTGTTCAAAAAAAAATATTGGCAATAAAAATTTGGGGTTTCCCAAATTTCACTGATTTTCCATCAAAGAATGAGAATAATTTTGAAAAATTGCATATGCTCCAGGCAGAATATTTATTTAGGGTCTTCTCTCTTCCTCCTCCATGCTGTATTTTCCAAATATATTTGTAAGTAGTTAAGAAAATTGTTGATTAATTAAGTTCCTGGTTGCAAATCAATTACATTAGAACTATTTCCACAAAATGCAAATATTTTGCTTTTATTACAAAACCAAATTGAAAACATGTGAAAGAATAATAATACAGAAGAAAAACACATTAAAATTGTTTTTTCTCACATAAAATATGTATTTTACACCTTGAAAAATTTAAGTAATATTAACATAGCTAATCGTGTTTGCAAATATCAACTTGATTACTTAGCATGCAATAAAACATAAATTTTTTTGCATTATAATAATGCCAGACATAGAAAGCATATCAAATGACTATCAAAAATTTATTTTATGTAAATTCATTAATGTCTCTTAAAAACACATGTTTATATATTATGAAAATCATATCACATATTAAAATTAACAAAAAAATTTTGTAAACTCCTCTAATAGATATAAACACTTACATGGCCAGTTAGATGCAAGAAATATTTTTGAAATGCTAAGAAAATATTTTAAGAGATTTAAAATACTGTAAAATAAATAACTCCATAAAATCTTAATGCTAGTAGTAGCTCATTAAAGATGCAGTAAGCTATTTTTAGCAAAATCATTAGTATTAACAAAATTCTCAGCATAACTGTAAAATTACCTAGAATAATAACATACAATCATGTTTACATTAACAACTGATTCCTTCATATTAAGTTTTTGATTTTGGAAATTTAATATTGAATAGGTGGAACCAAGGAAATTATAGGACCAAACTTATTTTCTTCTTTACTGCTTGTTCAAACATGTGTTAGTGGGCTGGAGGTGGCTGGATGTTTAATTCTTCATACATTAAAACATACCAATCTTACATACACCAGAAACAAGTTCTGTGACTTATCTCTTCAGCAGCAAAATTACAAACTTCTATCAACTTCATGTCAAAAGAAATTATGATGTCATTATTCAATTCAGTGAGTCAAAATCTATACTTTATTTAAAAATAAATAGCCCATTTCTATAGTTCCAAATTAACTTTTAGTATATAAATTTCCTTTTACCTTCCTTTTTCACCTTCCTCTCATCCAAGTTGTTCTTTATATTTGAGCAGTTTCTTCCCATTTTCCAATATCTATTGTACATTTTGGATCTTATTTACTCTTCCAGCTTCTTATACTGGGGAGACAATACAATGTTTACACATGCAAGTCTGATTTACTTCACCTACAAGTATGGTCTCAAGTTGCAATCATATACTTATAAAAGACTCAAATTTATCTTTAGTATAGCTGAGTAGTATTCCATTATATAAGAAAAACCACATCTTTTTAAACCAGTCTTTAGTTGATGGGCATTTGAGTTTTTTTTCCAATATTCAGTTATTACAAAATGGGCTGCTATAAACATGGGTGTATATATAATACTGTGCTAGATATTTTTAATTCTTCTGGCAATACATTCAGAAGGGGAATAGCTGGGTTGAACCTCTAATTCTAGGTTTTGAAGGCATCTCCACAGAGATTTCCACAGTGGTTGCACCAGTCCACACGCCCACCAACAGTGGAGAAGGGTCTTTCACAAAGGGTCGAAACAGGTTCACTGGAAGAAACACAGACTCTTCAATGAACAGTGCTGGAAAAACTAGCTTTCTACATTCCAGCAACTAGAACTAGACCCATGTCTATGACCATGCACTAAACTAAAGTCAACATGGACCAAAGATGTAAACATTAAAACAGAAACACTAAAACTATTGGAAGAGAAAGTAGACATCAGAGTAGGCAGACAGTTCATGAACAAAACCCAAACTGCATAGCAAGCATTTCAATGAGTCAACAACTGTAATCTCATCTTATTAAAATATTTTTTGCACATTGAAAGAAATCACCAACAGTGTGGAAAGAAAACCCACAGCTCTGGTAAAATTTTATCAACTCTCCCTCAGACAAAGGACTTCTATCTAGAACATACAGAGACTGAAAAAATACCACTCAAATTTAAAGACCCAATCAAAAAATGGGCATCAGAGATAAATACACACTTTTCAGATAAAAAAAAAATGTGAATGGCAAATAAATATATGAAAAATGTTCAACATCATTGGTCATTCAAAAAAATTCAAATTAAAACAGCACCGAGATTCCATCTGATCCTGGAAAGAGTGGTCACCATCAAGAAATCAACCAATAACAAATGTTGGAGGGGCTGAATGTGTGTGTGAAACATTTTTTCATTTTGTGTTCCTTTCTCATCTGCGCTTTTACTGAGACTTCAGGTCAAAGCATGAAAAGAAAGAAGGACGAAGAAACCAGTCTGTGCCTTCACTCATCAGTTCCGAGCTTGACCTTGACAGACACTTGGCACTCATTATCTTCTTCAACAAGTGTCAGAAGCCATAGGGACTCTCCACCATGTGGTGTCTTAAATGACTATTTCCTCTTTTGCAACGTGAATGTACAGGCCCAACTCTGCATTGCTGAGTTCTATTTATGTCATCAATGTCACCTAAAATTAATTCAAGGAAAATTCTCTTGTCTGTAATTATACAGCTTAGTGGTGTTATAAATGAATCTGCGGCCTACAGATCACTCTTCCTAATTCTTCATTTTCAGATTTCACCGGCTTCTTTTATATGCCAGTTTATTGTGGTTCCTAAGCTCAAAGGCATCCCATGAAGTTTTCTAAGTAATCTCATTTAAGTAATGATGATTCCATTACAGTCTTCTCCTTTTTGCCATTGTCACTGGTATTTATTACACATAAATTTAAGTTTCAGCTGGCTGTCTTGTTTTCCTAACTAATTTTTATAATATGCTGATGATTCTTGTTTACCTGTCTCGATTTGCCTCTTGGATACCTCATTTGCTGGTTACAAAAGTGATCTAGAACATTAGCATAAAAAGTAAGTCATTCTTTACCTCCTTTGTTTATACTTTAGCAAAAACTAACACAGAGTCTCAACTTAATGTTCTGTGTACATCTTAGTTATACTTTGAATTATGCATTGATTTAATTTTACTCTCTTCTGTTGGTTTACAGAAACAGTTTAGAGAGTAGGACTTGGATTTGAAGCTAGCCAGATAGCAAGTTGCTTCACATGCAAAAGTAAAATACCTAGCAAAGACGATTGAAAGTGTGACAACATTTAGAGACTGATAACAAAAATGTTTGATATGTATGAAATAATTTTGACTCGTTAAGTATATATTTAACCTGGAATATTTTGTGAGAAATTAATATTGTAGAAACTCTTAAAATAGTAACAACTGTCATTGATAATACAAAATTTTATGTAACTGAATGTCTTTTGTGAAAGATATATAGGTGACTGAAACTTTACATGACTTTTATGTCTAGGGCATTAAAAGTAGTCTTACTAGATTGATGCACACACAAAAAAATTGAGTTTGAAGCTACTTTTTCTATCAGTCCAGCAGTTTTTCTCTCTTAGTAACTACAGTATTCATGAATTATTTTTGGTAGTTCATTTTTTTTGTCCTTACCAGTCACTGAAATGATCCACTAGCTTCACACTACTAAAATACCCTTGAGATAATTTCATATTATCTTAATATTTACTCATTAAATCATGAAAAATATATTCACAAGGAAAATTTATTTATTTGCACAAATATTATTTGTAGCTTTAAAATAAAAGATACATTTTATCATATATATGTATCTATATAGAGAGAATTTAAACAAAGTAATATAATAGTAATATTAGCACAAGAGTAGACATAAAGAGGCTTAATTCCCTATGAAGATATGATCCTAATTTCCATATGGAGTTGAATTCACTGTGAATGTCAAGGCAGGAAGGTAATTGTACCAGGAAGAACACACCACAGTCATTAATTTCATGACCTATTGCTCCATGAAATAAATTGAATTCCATTTCTTTAGCTGAAAAAAGAAGTATTTGCTGAGTTGGTTTAAATTTTAAAGCATTTCTTCAAATTTTTTTTAATGTAACTGGCTATTTGTTCATCATGTTAAGAAAAATGCCACACATAAACATAAAACTTTGTTATATGATGATACTGTTCATATAGACTATGATTGATACCTTTAAAAAATCATCTCATCAATAGTTTGCTTTTGGAGTTAAACTTCATTTTCTTCAAGTGAACATTTATACAAGTCTTTATCTGTATAAATGTAAACTTAAAAATCTTTGAATTTGGTAAAGCATGTAGAACTTTATATTCAGTAATCATTATTCAATTAAAGTTTCTCTTTCTTTCTTTTAATATTTTTACTTAATCTGGTATTGGGAATAGTTTTCATAATAGTTTTAAAACTTGAAGAGAGAGAAAGTGTGCTGCTTTTGCCCAATAATAAAGAATAATTTCTCTACACTGAAATCACTGATGTGTTCAAGAAAACGTTCTATAAATAATAATAGCTAATGATTCTGGAGAGTAATTGTGGGTATGACTTTGAACATATCTGACATTTTTGTATTGCAGCACTTTCCATTTTGTAGGCTAAAATGCAAGGATTAATTATTACATTAAGGGAAATCTAGAGCATTGAAGTTAGGGAATGGGCTGAGCCATTAGCACATTGCTACCACAGTGCAATGTGAATGACAGCTATGCTGTCTGAAGGACTGTGCAGGTAACAGCAAAGTACATTACACAATAGTAGTGTCAATGCATGTTGAAATATAAAGGAAGCTAGAGATACAGCTCAGCAGCACAAGCACCTCCTGGCAAGAAAAAGGTCCTCAGTTTGATTCCTGGTCCAAAAATAAAACAATTCTTGTTCTAACTGAGCTCAAAATTCATATTCTTGAATAGAAACAAGAGCAGTTGATGAGATAAAAAGATTGAATTCAACAAACATTTGCATATTAAGTAGATGTTTATGAAAATATCTAAAAATAACAAATAAGGAATAGAAAATAATCATACAAGACTTAATGTTATGTAAGACTTAGTCACTACAAGTAACAGGATGATGAAACATGAACATAGACCAAATACTAGCTGCCCTTATTGTTTATTAAATCCCTTACAATTGAGCTTATCAATCAGGGAAAATAATTTAATAACTAATACACAATCATAGGAGGATTACACAATAATGGGTACCACTGAGCTAAATCCCTGGCCCAAAATTTTTGAACCTTATCTGATCCCTTCTTATAAATAAGACAGAATTCCTCAAGTAACACATTAGGAAACATATTTGGCAGATAAATTTGCAAAAATTGTCCATCAAAACTATTTTATAGGGCTGCAAAACATTAGAATTATTTTCTAGATTTAATGTAATGTTATTGTTTAAGATTAGAGTCAAAGCTCAAAATGTGAATAACTAAATAAAGTTAAAAATGTATTGTGATCACAGCTCAATGATAAAATCTAATTAAAAATAAAAAAGAGAAGGCAAATGAGAAAGAGCCAGAATTGGATTGCACATTTTTCTCATGTAAGAAAAAATAACATTTTATTGAATATTTCCTAATTTCCAATTGTAGTGAAAAAATGATAAATCATCTCTCTCTCTAATAAAACATCTCTCTTAACATCCACTTCACATTTCTTCAATATGAACACTCAAAAACATTAAAAATAGTCTATGATTTAGGTTCCTAATATGTGATCAGTCTGGATGTATAAGGCTGACTGTGTTTTCATGCAATTTTATTTTAAATGTGAAGCATAGAAACAGATGGTAAAATAATAATAATACGTAACTAATGCACATATCAGCTTTAATACAATGGCTGCAAAGTGGAAATTTCTCATTCAATAAAACTTTTCAATAATTATAAACTGGGTCTTTAAAATGCTTTTATTTTCCTGTTTTGTAGGCAATAGAAAAATCTATTTCAGTTTAATTTTTCTCTTAATTTTTCTTTTAATACTGAATGTTAGTGTAGAATGTACTGACTTCTAGATCTATTGACTATATTATTATTTTTCACAAATATTAGATGATATATATGAACATTTCTACATTTATATACTCATAAACATGCTTGATTTAGACATATAAACATAGATATTAATTATTCATAGATTTACTTTTGGAAACTTAAAAGGTTGATCAATATATGTACTATTTTTTAAAACTTATTATTAATTGCAAAATAAAAATATTTATTGATGAATGAAGCTCAGGAAACTGAAAGTTAAACTTTATGGTACATACAACGTACTATCTGTTCAGAGTAAATAAAAGAGTATAAAAGAAATATATCTAAAAAAGCTTATTCACTAATTGGTTTTTTTTCTTTGTACTGGGGATCAGACTCACGACCTCGTGTTTGCCAGACAAGCACTTGTGTTACTGAGCTAAATCCCCAGCCCTAAAAAAGTTTATTTTTGAAATATTATTATTATTTTAGTAACAGTTCTGGTGGTAGTTTTTTTCCAAACTGTATGTAGGTGAAAATTTTACCAAATATATTTATGTATCATTACATACACACATAGGTAAACACCTATGACTTAAAACAAAAATCAAAGAAAAGGGTGATTTGCTGACATCCAAAAACTTCACAGTTCTGCCAGGAAATTAAAGGTTCTCCAGACAATTCAAATAATGCCTAGCTTTGTGGAAATTTTCAGGTGAATTCTTCTCTAGATTGTCCCTCAGTCTAGTTGATAAAGTACATGAAATCTGAAATATGGGACCATATATGTTGTTTCCCACCCACAACTTACAGATCAATATTTTATACAACTTATAAAGGAAATACAAAGTTTAGTTTTAAATATAGCAAAAGCCCTACAATCTATAAACAATAACAGTGAAAACAACACTGAAAACAACAGATAAAAAAGTCTGAGACATCTAGGAGTTCAAGGCTTCCCAGGAAAGCATGCAAACAGAATTCATTACTAGAACTCACATTCTTAAATGAATATTGAAGTATGTGTGTGTGTGTGTGTGTGTGTGTATATGTGTATATATATATGTATATATATATATGATTTTATTGGTTCTTTATATTTTGCATTGTATAAATGTATCCAACACCACACAGTACTGCACTGACATATATTTTTATATGGTGTCTACAAATAAAGTTTAAAATAGAATAAATAAAAATAAGCAAAATAAGGCATTGTGCAAATTTGTGTCTATGAAGTAATAAGGAAGCTCTAGGCTTTGTCTTCAAAGAATTCAAAAGTCATGGATGCGCATCGGCTAAATGCACAGGAACTAATAATGATTAAAATATGATGATTTAAATATGCCAATGCCAACAATACTAATAAATTTGTCAGTATTTTTTGTTTTTAGTTCTTTCGGCATTATGTTTCTACCTTTCTAATAGAAGTTTCTATCCCCTTGCCACAGTATAAATCTCTATCATAACAACCTCTTTATAATTTATTCAGCCATCATTATATTTTAAATTATACTTCTTTTCTCTCACAACTTCCCAATGAATCACGCAATTCAGAATGAAGATGGAAGGTCACATCTATTTCATTATTACATCCTCATTGACTCCAAGTAGGGTGCCATTAAACAATTTTCTACAAAGAATGACTTTTAATAGTAGGCTGCTCCGAAGACATTTATCAAATTGCATAATTCCTTTCAATGTTGTTTATGTCTTTAATTTATCTTTGAAGTTACTCCCAGTGGAATGTATACATTATGATTACTGACAGATTATATTAGAAGACAAAAAATTACAAATATTACACATTTCTCAAGATTAATTTTCCTTTATATTAATTATGTACACTTTCTCAAGTACTTTGAGAAGTGTAAAATTTTGAAACAGAGAGCCACTGATGGAACATTATTAATAGTTCTTTATCCCTCCAAATAAAATTAAAACATTGATTCATATTCTAATATAAAATTTATTAGGAATTATGTATAATTTCATGGTTATTTATTAATGCAATTACATCATGCATCAAAGCACTCTAAATTGAAATACAAATGAACAATGTTTATATTTTAAATAGTCTGTTAGAGATATTTATTATTCAAAAAGTTAACATCTTATTTTATAATAAATCATTTCATTTAATAGATATTGCATTCCACTATATTCAGTATAATTTTATTTGATTTTCTAGGTAGAAAAGATATATGTAATGGTGCTGTGAATACTAAATGGTGATTATTCAAATTAGTTATTCAAATTCTGAAGGCCAGAGGGATGTATTCTTTCTTATATATCTATATAATTTCATTATGTTCTTCTAAAATTATGTGCATTCAAATGAGGTAATTAAAACTCTAAAAGACTAATTTAATTCTGAATATAGAATTATATATTTTTCCTGAAAATAGGAATTAATCAAAATGCCTAATTTAAATTTATCGCAAACAATTTATCTTATAGTGAAGATAATGAGGAAATACAGTCTCTGCTTGCTACTACTGAGAGGTTCTTAAGGAAAACCTACTTTTCCATAAATTGAAAATCATATGACTGAGTTGTTTCTTTATACCAATTCTGACAAGTGAAGAAAAAAGCATAAAACAACTCAATGCACTTCCAAATTACTGCCATAAAAAATGAGCTGTGAATAATGATATACCTATTTACCATTATAGTTTTACTTTTTCAATGTGGAATTTATGTGCCACTAAAAATTAACATTTTACACTTAGACAAGTAATATATATTTAAAATGAAGATACAATTTTTTACTTTTAAAAGACTAAGACTTACAGAATGAGACAATAATAAATCTTACATTCCCAAAACCAAAATAAAATGCTCATTAACCTTTCACATCTATCATTACATAATATCATCACAAGATTAAGTGATACAAATAGATAAAAATCTATTCTAAAATTCAGATAGAAGAGAAAATGACATAAAAATTTATGTACTCTAGAGAAATTGTTTTCAAATAAAACTGTATTAATTAATGTCTGCTGATTATATATTCTCTTAATGCAGCTTGCTTTATCAATATTTTCAAAGACAATAAAATAATTTATGAGGAAGCTATGATTTCATACTGGTGCCTTTGCTTAAATAGATGATACTTATAACCTAACAATTTAATATTCCATTTACTTGCAAAGATAGATTTCATTATTAATTAAAATTATATTGTATCATATTTCTTGAATTAATAGGTTATATTAATAATAGAAGAGTAGAAAAGGCTTATAGTCAAAATCAAAACATAGCTGTAACTACATTACTGTGCAGTAATAGTGGATGTTTTTTAGAAAGTCTGTGTATGTCTTTATATAAATAAATATAAATATTTTTTCTCTATGATAATTTTATTTTGATGCTCATGTTGCTGAACCTTGTTGGTTTCTGTCTTTGACAAATATACTTTCTAATGAGCAAGATTAGTACTCAGTACATACTTAATTGTAGCTCATTAAATTATTCATTTCTTTATTCATTAACCTTTTATGCCAAGTCTCACTTAACCTTTGGGGCTATGTCCAGTATTATCTGAGTGTTCAATACATGTCTTTCACCATTTTAGTAGAAGGAGATATATAATGAAAAAGAGAAAATTGCAGTAATACACTGCAAATATGCAGTAATACACTTCATATTTTCCCCGCATAACTTTAGAATCATTTTGGTGAGTGGGTCCACGTACCTAACACAGCCTGTTTGCTTTAATGGTCTTCCCCTCTTCTCCACCTCTTTCCCTCCTCATTTGAATCCAATTTCCCTGTTTTCATTCCTGTTGATATTAAATTTTCTTCTGTTTATGACAAGAGGTCATTAAGTTCTTTGAGGTTATTAGTTTCCTGTACATGGCATATATTATTCTACTTATTTCCCCATACACTTCCGCTCCCCTCGCACTCCCATCTCCTGGACTTTTACCCATGTGCCAGAAATCTATCCCCTTGTCTCCTTGCATCCATCCTTTATTGTTCTTTTTGTTCATACTTTGCTTTACTCATGAGACCTACTATCTGGTATCTAAACTTGTCTGTCTTATTTATTTCACTCAGAACTGTATTTTCCATCTGCATCTATTTTCCTAAAAATGTCTCTTTATAATGGATAGTATTCCATTATCTATAGATCCCAGATTTTTTTATAGAGGAAAAATAAAAATGAAAATAAAACAGGTTAATAAGAAAGTAACAAAATTAATACATTACATATTGTTATCTTCACAGCAGTTACACTGAGTACAAGATATTGGCATAAAATATTGTCTAAACAATATTAGCAAAGCTTTTCTGATCAATGAACTAACTTGTGTATGTATATATATTTCCTTTTCCCTTCCTTCTTTTCCTCTTTTCCACATCAGTTTCTTTTTTCTTTTAAATGGTTTCTTCCCAATTCACAATATCTATTTTACATTTTGAATTTTATTTACTCATTTGGTTTGTCATACTAGTGACATAATATGAAGTTCTCACAACTCTCACTTTATTTAAAAGCTTTTTCACAACAAAAGAAATCAACAACAGAGTGAAAAGACAACCTACTAAGTGGGAAAAATTTATAACCAGTTATTCCTCAGACAAAGGACTTATATATAGAACACATAAAAAATGGAAAAAAATAGAGCCCCTCAAATTGAAAGACTCAATCTAAAAATGGGCATCTGAGATAAATACACACTTCTCAGATGAAGAAATATAAGCAACAAAGAAATATATGAGAAATGTTCAACATTATTGGTTATTCAAGAGATGCAAAACTAAACAACACCGAGATTTCATATCACTCCAGAAAGATTGACTATCATCAAGAAATCAATAACAAATGTTGGAGGGGATGTGTGGAAAAAGTAACCCTTCTCCACTGTTTTTAGGAGTGTAAACTGGTGCAACCATTGTGGAAATCAGTATGGAGATTCTCTAAATAACTAGAACTACAAGTACCATTCAACCCAGCTATTTCCCTCCTGGGTACCTTTCCAAAAGAATTAAAAATATCATACCACAGTGATATATGATATCATACCACATTGATATATGTGCACCCATGTTTACAGCAGTATAATTTGTAATAGAAAATCTTGGAAACAACCATTAAATGAGAAATGGGTAAAAATTATATATATATATATATATATATATATATATATATATATATATATGAAATTATATATATAATATATATGAAATTATTATATATATAAAAGTCATATATATATATATATATGAGACTTTCATATATATAACTTACACAGGCAAATGAATACAACTGGAGACCATTCTCACAAGTGAAATGAATCAAACCCCTATGTGGGTACCAGATCTTTTATTCAATCATCTGGTTATGAGTATATAGGCTGCTTCTAAGGTTTAGCTACTATGAATTGTGCTGCTATAAGCATTGCTATATATGCATCTCTGCAGTATGATTTTAGCTCTTTGGAGGAGATACCTAGAAGAGTGATACCTGGGTCACATGAAATTTATAATATCCATTCTTTGAAAAATCTCCATACTGATTTCCAGATTGTTGTACTAGTTTATATTCCCACTAGTGATGTAGGAGGATTTTGTACTGAGCCATGCTAGCGTTTTTTATTTTTTTACTTCTTCTTCACTGCCATTTTTTCTGGTGTAAGATGGAATCTTACCATTGTTTCAACTTCTGTTTCTCTAATAGCCAAAGATATTCAATCATTTTTCATATACTTATTGATTTCTGTCTTGACAAGTTTACTTTGCATTATACTAAGCATACTACAAAATAATCTCAGGCTCACATTCTGTCATTATATAGATACATAAAGCCATTGGCGAAACTCCCATTGAGATTTGTTTACTATAATGTGCATTCCCTGTAGGAAATATCCAAGCACAATTGTTGGCTGTATGTTCAAAGATTTAAAAAAAAAATCAGAAGAGTAAGAAAAATCACTCAGAAAATAATGAGATTCTTTTCCCTGTTTCTAAGTTTGAGCTAGTATTTACTTATGAACAGAGTGACTGAAGAATCATATGGGTGTCCTGAAGGAAACAAAAGTAATGCAATCCTTCAAAAAAACCAGTAGGCATTTTTTATTAAGGTCAACACATGTCATGGAGAAGAGACAGGTATTTTACAACTTCAGAGCATGGGTTTCAAGTTGACAGCAACATACAGCACACCAAAGTATCACGATGAGCCATAGTTTATTATGTGTGTGGAATGCATAGATATACTATCACACATCATGAATCAGATTCAAGTCAATCTTTCGGGTCCATAAACCCACTAGGTAATTGTTTATCCAGGCCCTAAATCTGTAATAGTCATAGAAACACTAGATAATGAAGCAGAAGGGTATGACTTGAAAACTGCATAGTCAGTAGGGGGATACTTTCACTTCTCTTACTGTGAGGACATTCTGGTAAAAGAAAAATGCCACACTACACAGCGAGCAAATATACAATTTTCCCAGGATTATTTTGTCTCGGCATTATAAGGTTATTTTTTATCTGTAGACATGTTTTTATACTTTAAATGTAACAAAACCATCAGTCACTTGTCCGTATTACAAAGATCTGTGAGTCAAGGAAATTTCTCTTTTTATACAAATGCAAGGTTCATTTATATTAAAAAGCCTTAGAAGTGAGACACCTGGCTGCAGAAAGTAGTGAGAGTTGGTGAATAATCACTTAGAGGCTCAGTTTTAAGATTTCTTTTCTGCAGACGTGCAAGTTGTATCTGTCCTTATTGTATTGCTGTAGTATGATTAGTATGACAAAGAATTAATGCTGTTATTTCTGAAATAAGACGTGTGATTTGCATTTCAAAATATCAGTTTTTCTTTCAGGACAAAACAGGCATATGAAAAGTATAATGGTCTCCAGTCCATGAAGTAAATCAAATTCAATATGGAATCCCAGGAAGGAATAATATAAATTAGTACAACTAAAAGATCTATGGTGCCAACATATCCCTATTGGATTCACTCAGATGGGTCCCTGAAAACAAGAACAAGAGGAACAGCAAAGGCAAATGGAAAATAGAAGATGATGAGGGATTGTGGCAAGCTCTTCCTTGTCATAGTCTCAATTGCAGCTGCTCTGCCAAATGTGATTTATTTGATAGAGAAAATTAACATGGCCTCTGCTATATAGTATACAGTCATTGAAAATCTGAAACAATTTATATTTATTGGGGATAGACTACAGTATTCATTTACAATCTTGACATGAGCTGTGTTGATTCTTCCACCTTGTATCTCAATGTTACTCAAGAAAGACCAGGGCCAGATGGACATTGTAAGAATATTTTTCAACTAATGAATAATGGTCTGGGTCCCCCCACTAGATTAGCTGCTGGTAAGAATTGCTGTTTGAGTTTGACAGATCTTAGAGTAGAAAATCATTGTGAAAAGCTACAGCCTAACAAAAGGGCTGTCTTAGGCTTTGTTTGAGTGGTTACGATGAAATATCTGAAATAGGCTTATCTTGTAAATGGCAGGGTTTATCTTGTAAATGGCAGGGTTGCCAGTTTTGAGAGTTGGAAGCTTAAATCACATGGACAAAGCTCTGGTAATTGCCTCAGTGAACGCGGTTAACGCACAGGCAAGGGAAACATTTCTTCTCCAAAGTGGAACACAAAAACTTAGTGGATCTGAACAGGTTTTTGTAACAACTTTCTGTCTAGAAATAATCAAGGTCCCATTCGGAATACCCAGTTCCTTCCAGAAATACACCCCAATAACCCAAGGGCCTTCCACTAGGCCATGTCACTTGAAAATCTATGTTCACTGCCAACATGCCACCACAAAAACCATGGCTCCAAACTAACACTTGGGGCTGGGAGAACACATGTAGATCATACTCAGATCACCGAGTGAGGTTAGCTGTGGTGGATGGTGTTATCTACTATATGGGTTAATTTTCAATTCTGAGGTATTGGTTTTTCATCTTCTTTCAGTTGCTTGAAACAATTCTCAGGTATCAGTCTTCTTTTAGTTTTGCTTTATCTGAAGATAATTGGTTTAAAATGTGTTCTATCTTGCATATGAGATGTCTCTTGAAGGCTTATGTGTCAGATGCTTGGTTTCTAGCTGGTGATGCTATTGTGAGATGGGGGAAACTTTAGGAGTGGGGCATGGATGGAAGAGGTGGGTCAACTGGGGTGTGCTTTAGAAGAGTTTATTTGTCCCTGGAGCCTTCTCGTCACCTTCCTCTTGCCTGACACTACATAAGCTTCTTTGATCTACCATGATGTTCTGGCCCATTGAGGGCCTAGAAAGAATGCAGTTGAACAACCACAGATTCAGAATTCTAATACCAGGAACCAAAGTAAACCTTCCTGATTGATCTGTTTTGTTGTTGTTACTTACTTTTTAATCACCTTATGTAATTCTGTTGTTTTGTTTTTGAGTTTCTCGTCATTCATGTCACATGGGTCAGCTTTGGTGGAGTTGGGAGGTATTTTGTTACCTTATTTTCTCATGTTCCCTTGTTTTATTTTTATTTAATTTTTATTAACTTGGAGGTAGTAATATACAACAAAACAGGATGGAATAAAGCCAATGGAGACAGTGCAGTGAAATTGGCACAGAACATCACAGCAGGTCACCAGGACAACAGTAATAGGCAACAAAACAGATCAATAAGGTACTGAGAAAGCTGAAACATAATATAACTAAACAGATAATGTACTTAAAAGGCAAAAAGAGGAAAAGAAAATGCTCTAAAGGATATAACTGCATGTGTGTTTAAGTGTGTGGGATTAATAACCATATTACCAGGTTTTTGTTGGATTGTTGAACAGAACCGTTTGTAGCCTCACTGTGTGCTCACTTTGTACACCTTAATTTTGTAACATGAACAGCTATTTCTGGGAGGACAGTATGTGATTTGTCAACTAGTGATTTCTTTATTTTTTTTTTTTGAGGTTCTGTATTGTTTCTACCCTTTTTTCTGTATTGCTTTTTTTTCCTCTTTAAATAAAATTAAAAAAAAAAAACAAAGTAAACCTTCCTCCTTTAAATTAATTTTTTTTTTATATTTTGGACACAGTGACAAAAACTGACCAACACAAGGTTACACAAGGCAGCCCACAACAATTGATTTTAGATGGAGGTGCACAGGTCAGCCCTTCCCCACCTGGTCGGTGCTATATTCAATAGGCCATCCTGGTTGTAGCTGTCTCCTTAGAAATGGCTGACGGGTTTCTTGAGACTGTACTAAACCTAACTTCATAACTGCCCAGTGCTGCTTGCTTCTTTCCTTTCCCCCTCACCAATTTCACTGTAAGAATGTTCCCTATGAATTTCTTTATGCTCTCTCTCACACATTCGCTGACAGGGTAACCCATCCCACGACAAGTGGTGAAGATAGGTAAGTGTGACAAATGGACATACTTCTGAAATAATTGTCTATTATATTAAAATTCTGAGAAAGCTAACATAATATGTTATTTGTTTTCATAATTAACATCATTAGTATATCCGAGAGATGATGCTGTGATTCTTAATATGCTTCCCTCCATGAAATTTCAGGTAAGCATAAATTTTTAGTATTCTTTTTTTTTAAACATTGTGATGATAGTGTCATTCAAGACATATATTCTGTTTCTAATTAATCTGTCAACAATGTGTCTAAATCACATATTTAACAGTATTTCAATAAAAGTATTCATTTTTAGTGACATAATTATTTTATTGTACTAGATATATCAGGCTACCATATCCTTCAGAAACAAAGCTGACGGTAAATATTCTACTGAAATACTTCCTTTGTTAGGTTCTGTATAAAATTGTCATTTTGAAACTTATTATCAACTGTCTTGAAAGTTTTTGTCAATTATGAGAAAGCTTGGCATCTCATCTTGAGGGATGCTCTTTTTCAGAAAAAAAAGAGAGGGGGGAGAAAGAGAGTGAGCAAGAAAGAGAAAAAAAGAAAGAG
Organism: Dolichotis patagonum; assembly: GCA_004027295.1. Lineage (NCBI taxonomy): Eukaryota > Metazoa > Chordata > Mammalia > Rodentia > Caviidae > Dolichotis > Dolichotis patagonum. Next base: position 22,634 of record PVJX010010503.1, read on the forward strand.
AAAAAGAAAGATAAAGAACAGAGAGGAAAGAAATTAAACGGGAGACAATTGGTACAATATATATAGTGTCAGATTTATATAATTATACATCATTACCAAAAACTCAACTTTAAATGTAATAAAAATACATTTCTAAAAGTAATAAAAATACATTTCTAAAAATACATTTGGTTAGTCTTTTCTCCCTCTTTTATGCAATCTACCTATTCCTTATATTCTACTCATTCTTGCTATGTACCAGGTAAAACTACAGTAAAATAGTATTTACCTTGAATAATTTTTATTCCTATTCTACGAATAACATGTTTCTTTTACCAGAGAAAAATATCTGACAATTGAATACTTTCATATTCATATAGTTTGACTTTATTTTGAGCTTATATTTTTACCAAATAACATCATATTTACAGATACAAAAATGAGACAGTGAAACATCAAAATTATTTCTGTGTATTTTATCCTGAGAGGCAATATATATTCAGGTTGTATGTCAAAAGCTGAAAGAATTGTTTTAGCATTTTAGTGAGTAGAATCTATATTAGTATTACTGATCTTTGATAATTACCCATATTTGAGCATGATGTTTTATACATGCTACAAAAACAAACTTAAAACTTAAATATGTGCCCAAGATATCTTTATTAAGAGTGGCAATAAAGTATTTTCTGGTAGCTCCATTTAAACAAACATTTACCTTCACTAGCTCCTGAAACCTACATGATATAAAATTAAAGTACTTTCCTTAAGTCATTAGCCCAGAAATATAGACAACGGGAAAGATGATAATAGGAAAAAAGTGATCTAAATAAGACTCAAAACATAGAAGTGTATCATATCAAATGCCATATATATATATATATATATATATATATATATATATATATATTTTGTACCAGGTATCAAACTCAACACCTTGCACTTGCCAGGCAGGTACTGTGCTGCTGAGTTATATTTCAGGTTGTTAGCCCATATTACAACTGCCCAGCATGCAAACAATTTCAGTTTCAGTCTTTGTAGTCAGTTCCTTGGGCTGTTACATCACCATGTCACTAACTCTTTTTCCAAACTGCCTCTGTGTGAGCTGCTTAGACCCTCAGACCTCACACTAGGGCAGCCTGAGTCCCAAACTGACAATGTCAGCCCCCGAATCAGGAAGCAGCTCATGACAGCAAATCTCAAAAGGTGACCAACTGAAATTATAAGTGGTACAGAATTTTCCAGAAGTTTTGTTTTAGTCAACTATTCTGCATCATATTGATACAAATCTTAGGGGTGATAAATGTCAGCGGCTGTGAGGGCAACATTGCCTGAGCAGTGACAACAGTTGTGACCCTTTGCTTAGTCTTTTCTCCCTCTTTTATTCAATCCACCTATTCCTTAAATCCTACTATCTTGGGGCCACGCTACAGCTGAAGCAAGGCTAAGTCAATTTTTCATTCCCTATCTCAAGAACTACTTGGAATCTTTAAAGAATAAAAACAGAAAGCAGGCTCTCAACATGGGTTCTAAAACTATATTGCTCATAACTCAGATGGAGAAAACAACTACATTGTTGGTTTAATTTTAGTACATGGTAATCTACACAGGACTTAAGTATAAAAAGAACAGACTCTAAACTGATAGATGGTGCCTAACTGGACAAGAAAGCAAGCATTATAAGGCCTTTGAATCAGAATCCATTGAATTTAAGGGTATATTAAGTACTTTGATATATATTGATTTCAATAGAATTTTAACCCAATCTTCCCTGTCTCTGAAGGAGCTAAGGGGACCATTATATGTTTCTTTAGGCACCTTATAGATTTCTTGGATTAAATGAAGTTAATTGAAAAAAAATAATATGAGCCTCATATCATCCACTTTTCTTCCAATCTTGAAAATTATTCACAAAGTTATTTAAAACTTGAATCTGGTTGAAAAGACTAATGCTTCCTTTCTTCTCCAGAAGAGGCTTTTATGCTTTTTTCTTCTTCAACTTAAAATTTATATGAAAATACAATGAATTTTAGTACCTAAAACAGTCATGATAAGAACATAGTTTACAATTGGAACAATGTTTTTCTACATAGGGAGGGGAAGAGGAATTAAAGCACAGATGGGATAAAAGAAAAATTAAGATATATCATGTATGGCTACAAACTCTCCATGGTGAATGTGGTCATTATGTATACTTAAAATGTAAAACTAAACTTAATTAATTTCTTAAAAGCATACAGCTTACAATATATACTTGTTTTGAAAAATGCTGAGTATATGTAATTTTCACGTCATCTCACCACATGATGATACTCGTGAACTTACGTATGTTCACTAATTAGATGCAGTCACAATGTATATGTTCTTCAGAAATTAGGTTGTACATGGTGAATATACCCAGTTTTATTCTTCAATTAAAAGAAATTGGAAAGAATATACTTAGAAAACTAATATCTAATTTCAAGGCTTAATTCAAAGTCATATTTATGTCCTGATAGGTGAAATACATTGTTTTTACATTTAAAAAATTTATATCAGGTTTATAGAAATGTTTTTCTGTTCTATGCTGTGATAACCACAGTTGTCTGAGTGAGGGTTGGATGATCTGGTATCAGATTGGCTCCCTCGATAGGCTGGTCAGTTGGTACTATCACATTGCAGTTAGCACACATAAGGGACAGTTTTTAATGGCATTGAGTGTACTAACATCATAGCATATTACCTGTGGGAACAAATATTATATGAGAAAGAAACAGACTTAAAATGCATTGTGTCTGATGACCTTGCTTCTACCAGTATCAAAATATGTGTATCTATCAAGCGTTCAATAGACATAACCCTTCCACAAGTATCTCCCTTACAAAGTTTTACCCAAGTTGGCATTAGGCATAGGCTTGAAGTTTAGCATCACATCATCTAAATCAGATCCAATGTGGTAAATGAGGGACCTCACAAAGTAATAATGCCCCAAAATAGAGTCTGCATCTAAAACATAGTGACTCCATATACTTACAAGTAATCATATATTTTATTGGTCTATTCAGTATATTGTTAGTTGAATTTTCTTGGATTTTATAGATTATTTGTAGATGAACATTTGCTCACTTATTTTAAAATGCTATATTCCCTACTTATCTTCCTAACTCTATATAGGTCAAATACTCCAAATTTTTCAGTTATTAAAATAAATGTATGCAACTTTATCCTGGTGGTTTGGATACAATAGCATATCTTCTATTATTCTAAGGGATTACCATGTGCATTGGTAACAGAGAACACAACTCTATAATAGCAGCTCCAATCACCCACCCTGATCTATAAACTTTCTCAATGGCATATTCCTATTACTATGGCAAGGAAACTGCCTTGTCAATACTCCCATGGACACAGTCCCAAGTAGTCAGAAATTTTGGTCTTGCATAACAAATAAAGTCTGCCTTTCCATTCCTGTGAGTCTTTCGATTCTTGAACCTATGGATGAAACCAGTAGTGTTGACAATTCAAATGCAATTTATATAAGCACTTTCATTCTTCAATTTTCCAAAATTTAAGCAGGCAGCAAGTTTATAATTTGCCATGAAGTTTTTGCCCAGATTCAATCAGTTTTTAGATAAGTGAGCCCTCCGATAGGTAGCTTTCTCCTTTTTTACTTTATATTCTGCCCTGTTGATTCTTTACCATCAGGGTACAATTTTGTGATTCTCTTTTTTCCCCTGCTGGTAGGTAACTGATAGGTGCTTGACTCCTTTGTAGTCTAGTAACTATCTTCTCTAAGCAGACTCAGAACTTTCCAATTTACTCTAACTATTATGTCAATACAATAATTGTTGTAGCAAAGGCCACATTGGAAAGTGTCTATTGATTCTAAAGAGAATGGTATTTTGTAGGATAAGAGGCTTCAGATAGCCTTCCTTGAAGGAAGAAATGGGAGATGTAGACTGCTAAGTTTTATGAAGGAACAATTGAGTACCCCTTCAGGTTCAAAGAAAATTAATCAACTTCATTCTACATTTTTCTTTATCAAATACATGTTTATGTCACCCTCTTAAGAATATCTAATAGCATTTCCTTGTAGCTACAACTACCCTGAAGCCACCTGAAATCTGAGATAATGCATCAAATCCTTTTCTTCCACTGGAATTCAATCACTGCTCACACCTGGTGATAACTAACAAAATCACCATTGCATCACAACAAAAGAGCTGATACTTGTTATCACAGCAGTGTGATGCTTTATTATGAGTTTAGTGGTAGGTGATACAGCAACAAAGTCTCACTTGGAGATTACTTCCTTGAACTGTCTCTGATGGAAATTAATTTAGGTCAATATCCCAGGAAGCAGATGTAACTCAATGAAGAAAATTTATTACAGTACTTCTAGACATAACAGCCATAAGCAATAGTAGGATGACAAACCATTGTTCTTGGAAAAATAATGCACTGGAGTTTTGTAGAATATGTTGATTTCTATTGCTTACATACTACTACACTGACAATTTTCACTCTACTAATGAGTTAGCAACTGCTAATCAAATTTTCTGAATATTAAAAATTAGATTTCACTGGCTTCAGTATGAAACGTGGTTCCATAAAAGTATAGAGAATGTAAGATTAGGCAAAGTAGGTAAATGTGAAAAATAATTTAGTAGATGTCTTTGAGGATCCTACAGAGAACTCTCAAGCTGGATTGTGCTTGAGGGATGTCCTGATTTCCTGAGAAAATGTTCTGGGGAGGGATTCAGCAGGGCTGAATGTTTCAGCTCTAGTGCATTTCAATGATTTCACTCACTGTTATAGCTTAAGAAAAAGCAGACCACAGAGGGAAACTTGTATAATCTTTTTTTAGTGATCTGTTACACATTCTTGGAAACATGGGTGGGCTGAATTTGATATACTAAAAGGATTTATTGACAACACACAACAAACATCTATAAGAGAGATACTAGAGATTGGGATCACAGGAGCAAGCAGCCCGCTTTCTATGCTAAATCTCCCTGGAAAAATGAGGAAACCTAGTTCTTTAAGTTGTTCACATTGAAGTTGTTCACATTTTCCACCTTCAACTTCCTCTGACAAACTGGCAGAATCACAGTAGAAACTTTCCCCCTTCCAAATCGCTCCCTAGAACTCTTAACACTTTCAAGTGGAAATGAGAATTGGTTCAAACACTGAGTTACAGATACAACAGAAATAAAGTTACCATGCGAAGCCAGATAATAACTATTTTTTTAATCCTCTCAACCACTTAATCTTGAGTTTGCAGAAGTAATGTTACTATAGATAACAAATAAGTGAACCAGGTTTTCAAGACTTTGTTTTCAAAGCAGGAAGACTTGTTATTGGTTCGTAGCATATATCTTCAGAAGCAGGAAAATTTAACTTGAGAGATCAAATATTCTAATCACATGTAGTAACCATAATAAAATAAAGGAAAACACTATCCATCTAACAAAAGAACAAGATAAAGAAATAAAACAGTAGGAATCTGAGATTTTAAAAATATAATCCTTAATAAGACAATGAAATGAATAAGTAGTAAAATAGATACAACTAAAATGAATGAAATAGGGAATTGCAGTGTCTTCCAGGTTCATCGATAAAAGATAATGAAATAAGAACTGAAATATATTCAGTCATGCACATCTATAATTTTAGCCCTGTGTGAGCCTGAAGCAGGAGGATCACAACTTTGTTCCCACACTGGACAAGTTTGGCTGTTAGTGAGACTCAGTCTCAAAATAAAGTCAGATAAAAAAAAAATAAAATAAAATATAAAATTAAAAAAATGAAATAAAACGATAGATCAGTAGATAACGGTTGAGGAAGTATCTCAGTGTAAGATTATAATTTCTATACCACTATTTCAGAAAAAACTGATAAATATGAAGGATGGAGATCAATATAACAAAAACTGAGGAAAATTAGCTGTGCTAAGAAAAAAATTTTGAAGTAATAGAGATAACTTCTATGGTGCTAAAAGGATGAAAGGTGTCAGATTCATGGCCCATGAAAGATGAACTCAGTAAAATAGGAAAAATTTGTCTCTAAAACTATATTAAAATGCTAACATAAAATTTGAAGAAATTATTTTATCAGATACTATGTATGCATTTATGTTATATCACATAAAATGGATAAATACCTCGATGTCTCAGTAGCAACGTTGATTGGCAAGTGAAAATGCATGAAAATTTTAAGAGGAATAATGTTTCAAATATGAAAATAATTGCAAATCTAGAATTTTATAGTTAATTAAACACTTTAAATATTGCAATGACTCAAGGTCTCAGAATGTTCCCACATAAATATCTATGTGATAAATCATTTTAGAACATTTTTCTAGCAAGTTAGTATACAAATCTAGAGCTCTTGTGAGTGAAATATTATTTAAGCTTTCTTCTATCCTTTGGTCAATCTTACATCAAGCAAGCAATCAATCAGCCAAGCTCACAAACCAGACACACAAATATACTGAGCTGATCTCTAATAAAAGAGCAAAAATATTAAAATGTAGAGAAGAAAGTTATTCAACAAATGAACTGAAAATTATATACATGTACATGCAAAACAAAGAAAAAATTAGTAGCGAAAAAAGAAAAAATCTAGATTAAAAACCCATACCACTGACAAAAATGCATGAAAAATGGATTGGACATTTTCATATAAAATAAGACAACTACACAAATCCTGTGAGATAACACAAGAAAAATTCTCAATGACTTTAAATTTGGTAGACTTTCCAGATACAACAGTAAAGTGATGATACATTAATGGAAAAATTGATAAGGCATACTTCATCAAATGTGCATATTTCTGATTAGCAAAAGGCACAGTGTTTGAAATGACGCAAGCCACTGATTGTCAGAGAATATTTACAAACAACATAATGTTTGTTATTCAAAATATACAAAAACCTCAAAAAATAAGTATATAACTAATCCAAATATAATATAGACCAAAGACTTTAACAAACCCCTCAATAAAGAAGATACACATGTTAAATAGACATATGAAAAGATCCACAGTGTATGTTACTAAGGAACTAAGAACTAAAACAAGTTACAGCTGCTTACCTACTAGAACTTTGGAAATCAGGGTACATTCAGTCAACACTGCTTAGGATGCACAGCAGTAGAAGTTTTCATACATCGTTGGTGAGAATGGCAAGTAGCACAGCCACATTTTGAAGCCCATTTGGTGGCAAGGGGACCAAGAGATGGAAGGATCAAGAGGAATGGGAGATGTCAGGTACCAAGGTAGTTAAGAGGCATTATGTACATACACCAGCTTCCCACAATAAATGTAATCATTATGCACTATGAACATGTACTAATAAAAATTAAACCAAAAACATATTCCTAAAGTACAGTTCAGAAGTCATTCTCTGCAATGCGTACACAGAGTTCAAATCCTTATTACCCAAATTATGTAGCTGAATAAATATGGAAGCAACCAAGAAGTTCTACAATAAGGGATGAATAAATGAATTACACTGTAGTCATATAATGGAATATACCATGTTATGGAATATTAATTCATGCTGAAAATAAGGAGTGATCAATTTATGAGAAGAAATAAGGAAGTTTAAATTCATATTATGAAATGAAAGAAGCCAATGTAAAAAGTTATCTTCCATGTAACTCTAATTTTAACTATAGTTTGGAAAATTAAAATTATCAAGATAGTAAAAAGGCCATTGATTTGTAGTGCTTAGAAAGGAGGAAAAAGTGAGTAGGCAGATTAACAGTGACTTCTGTAGGAGAGACCCAATTATTTATGATATGCTACTCTCAGGTAGACTCATCTTATTCGTTTGTTCAAACTCACATAATGTTCAATGTCACAAATGAATCCTAGTGCAAGCTGTGGGTTTAGGATGATAATTTACTGATGTAGGTTAATTCATTATAAAATGTCCCACTCTGGTGGAGGTTATGGGTAAAGATGCACACAAAACAAGTGGTGTAGGAAACATATCCGAAAACTTTGTATCTTCCTCTTAAGTTTAAGGTGAATCTAAATTTGCACTCAATAGTAAAGCTTATTTAAAAAAAGCCAAAAAAATATGCCTCATTTTTCCATGAAATTTAAAGCAAAATAAAACATTTTGTCAACCTATACTGTTACTGTTTTGGGTTTGTTGTCTTGTTTGTCTCTTTGGCTTTTTGGTTTTCTTTTCTGTGTCTTTGTTTCTCATAAATAAAAGAAACTAAACATCTAAAATATGGGAGTAATCAAAATTAATTCATTAGACACCCAGATACAACCATATAGGAATGTGGTTTGTGTATTCAGAAAAATGTGGTGTTTGGCTTTGTGTTCTGCTGGTTTAAATTTCTAATTTTTTGAACAAGAAGTCTTTTATTTTCATTTTTCTCTGATTGTGTAAATTGTGTAATTAGTTTGTTGACAAAATTCTCCAAAACAAAGTACTGGTCAGGAATTATTATTCTTAACATTCTTATGTACTAAAATGTGCAACTGTATCTGAATAGCCATATTGAGAAAAATCTCATATCTTGATTGCAATTGAGCATAATGGACACTTCATTTTCACTTAAGATGATATGATGACGTATTTCAATATCATTAGATGCTCTTATCATATCTTACAGTGCATAGTTTTAGTTGACTTTTTTGCAGTTGAATTTTATAAATGCACTATTTCCATTTTTTCAATATTGTGTCAGTTAACGTTGCTATTTGAATATAACAGAAACAACTCTGGAAGGAAAATAATCTCAATTTTTTTCATAAATTGAACTATTAGGTTAATGACTAGGGATATTCTTACACTGTTCAGTCTGCTTTGATTCTTTTCATGAAAAATGATGAAAATACATATGGAAGAATTACACTTGTTGGAAGAGCATTTGAAGGCATTTAGCTGGTAGTTGATTTCTAAATATAAGTAATCAATTATTTAAAATAATCATTCAAAAACTTTTATTCTGAGCATAAGGAAATTATTGAGTTTCTTTACTTTGGAATGTGGCACTGTGATTTACCATCCATTACAGCAGAGTTTTCTGTTGTTCTCCTATTATGTTTAATTTATAGGCATATATTTACAAGTCTTATTTGTAAAATCAGCTGAGAATACTATCTTCTTTTTGAAATTTTGGTTTATATTTTGCAGTTCAGCTCTTATTGTTACACATTTCTAAAAAATGATAATAAAAACAGATTATATATCTCATCCAATCTTGGATATTTTCTAAGAATGTATATTGATGATGCGAAGAACACTTCATTAGGTTACACAAATCTGAATTGTTATATCTATTTTACTCTGTTTCTATATTAAATTTAAGAAAATTATAATACTACATATGATGTACAAATTGTTTTGCAGAACTACACCTTTATAAGAATTTCATAGTTTTATTTTTACCTAAGTTAACACATGCAAAGTAACTTTTTATAGGTTTAAAGCTTTTTTGATTTGCTTGATATGTACAGACATATGGCAGCTGGAACTCTGCCAAATATGGTGTTACATTTTCTATCACTTTGTGATGTGCTTATAGTTTTGTAATCTTCCAACTTTTGATAATTTTGTAGTGATTTTCTTTAATAAAAATGGGATTCGTACTTAATTAGATTCATAGCTAGTAAAAAATTCCATTGGAAGGAAGACATGTATTTTGTACAGTAGTTTTGAATCAATGTTATTTATTGATAAGATTATTTATATGAAGTTAGAAAACAAAGAAGACTTTTTTTGTGTGATGCATGCTTAAAACTGGATGAAACCCTAAGAACCAACCAAGGGATTACCTACTAAAAGAAAAGATACTAATTATCTGTTTTGTGCATGTTCATTTATAGGAGATGGATGATAGTCATGTCAATATATAAGAATGTACGGGAGTAAAATCCCATGAAAATTCCGAGGGAAGAGAATATATTATTTGCAAGCAGCTAATATAACTGTGGAATATGATCACATTTAGGCAAGAGTGAAAGAATACAAAAACTACTTTAAATTCACATATATGAATAAAGTATCAGAAAGCTGACTAATAAATGTACATAGTGTATTTTACAAATAATTTTCTCTTATAATGACTATTTGCTTTTAATCTGTTTTAGTCAACAGAATATAGGCAGATATGGGCCAAGAAGTGAGGCCTTGCTATGCTTACATAGTTTGATATTTTGCTTATGCTTCCATCCTCTGTAAATAATTCATGGAACTTCAGTTGCCAGAATAAGCCACACATGGAAACAGCCTAAGCTTTACTAAAAGGTAGGTGTAGAGCTTAAGTAGACAAGCTCAGTGAACTCAAAGATTGAGGAGTGAGAGTTACATATTTTCTGATTGAAGCACTGGAGTTATTTTGTTGAATAGTATATCACAATGACAAATAGTAGAGATTGCTCTATTTTCTCTAACAATCTGTAACTCTAACATATGAATAATCTGCTCAAAATTTAAATACAACATCTCCCAACTTAATTGTCATCATATGGTCTTGTTACTATTTGCCGCAAAGGTAGGGAGTAAATATTTTCCCTGAAGACATAAATGCCACTAGTGTCTAAATGCACTCTCATTCTTCCTTCTTATCTCTGCTCAAAGATCTCCTACCTCTTAAACTTAATTAATTTGTCTATCTGTAACTTATATCCCTTGATTTTTATTTTTTCAATGACTTCAATATATTTTATCTGTTGGCCAGTCAAATGTATCCACAAACTCAATATCAATTTGAACATTATTTTAGGGTGATGCATATATTCAGCATGAGAATCACCCAAACCAGGCAAGCACAATCATATTCACTCATAATTTGTTGGCTAAAACTCATGTCAAAAGCACAACAGTCATTGGGAGAGAGAATTATATGTAAAATGCATTATCTGCATATATTAGCTTTCTGTCATTTTACCAAATATCTGAGGTAATCAGCTTATACAGAGAAAACATTTATTTTAACTCCAAGTTTAGTGAATTCTGGTCCATGGGTGAGAAGACTTATATTTTTATTTAGTCCTCGGATGGGTACACAGCACTGTTCAGTGCATGCCAAGGATGTTAAAGAGAGAGAGGAAAAGAGTATTAGGTTCTCACCATTCCAAAACTGAACCCTATAAATAACCTACAGCAACCCTTAGACCCTACCTCTTAATTTTCCACTGCCTCTTAAATCCCGCCTCTAGAGGACACATGTTTAATACACAGGACCTTCATTTGTGGAACACTTAAAATGGAAACCATAGTTATCATGTACATCTGATAGTTTGATTTTCTTCCCAAATATTTTTCCACCCTTTAAGCAGCATACATTTACCCACTCAATGAAATCCAAATGCCTCAGCCAATCAGGCTTGAAATTCAAGATGCTATGACTTACACTGAGGTGTTTCTGTTTCCGAAGTCTGAATGAATTTTTGCCCCTTCTGTATGCCTTGTTCTCAGAAAATGTAAAGCAGAATCAGAACAGCAAAGTAAACTTTAAAAAAAAAAAAAAAGAAGTGAAAGGACTGCAGGAAGAGGTAGTTGGCTAGGGCAAAACAAATCATAAAAGGCCAATTATTTCACTTATCAAACAATGTCTTTTAATTCCAAATTTAAAAATAAAAATAATAAACAAACTATCAGAATATTAATGAATGTCAGAAATAGTAAGAGCAACAAAAAGAATATTTTAGTATAAGATAAAAACAAAATTCAGTAATACTGATCCTACTGTTAGGTTTGATATTTTGATGTAGGTGCAGGTTTTTATACATTTTGATATTTGATAGTTTTGTGCATTAATTTTGATTTTAAAGTGTTTAACATTATTTATTTAAGTTACTGAACTTTTATGTACAAGAAAGTACTTCACTTATCAGCATGCCATAGGGGAGCAAATGGTAACATATATTAATCACTGAATGATAGTAATTACAAACTTGGCAGGTACCTGTGGTTTCCCTTTCCTGGGGGCGTAAATTATTCTTGATTAAATGTCTATTCTCTTGCTTCCAAGACTAAGATCTCTAGCTCTCAGCTTTGTCTTTTGAGAAATCTTTTGTTTTATTCTCCTTCATCTTTGCCACATTCTGAAAAGAATCTTAAAGGAATACACTTACTTTGTTTTCTATATATCAATTTTAAGTTACCTTTCAATGGTATAAGGATGAGAATTCCTCCATCCTTTTATATCTTGATTAATCAAGTCTCTCTTAAATCTGTCAATAATTTTCACTTCCTCAAAAAATTACATACTCAATTTTGTAAATTATAATTGCCAATCCATTATAGTGAAAAATTCAAGTGTTTCCATATTTCTAGGAGCCCATACTGTTAGTTTCATTTTGGAAAATCTTGTATGCTTCTTTTCCTATTAGTTGAATTGGAAATTTTAACTAAATGTGTTAATAGTCATATCAGTGATTTGATCTTTATTGCAAATATGTCTCTTGATTATACATAGCTCATATTTATATAAAATTATTTCCATCTTCCAACACAAAATTTCTAGAATTTCTAAGGTTCTCTACATTCCTTATCAATTATGCTTGTATACAATCAGTCTCATTATTCAAAAAATGTATCTCATGATTACTATGTTTTATACAATTAAGTTGATAAAGCCCAATTTATATCCCCAAAATTTTATCTGGAAACATAAAAACTTGTGTGAAGATATCATGAGCTCAGTTTAAACAAATATTTCTCCAGAACATAATATGATATGAGTTACATTTTCTAACTTCAAATATTTTTCACTCTGCCTACTAGTAATCCCTTAGGCTAGCGACAATATTTTAGTAGAGCAAAGTTATCTATCATTTAGATAATAAGAACATAGAAAAAATCTTCCAAAAGATCAATTGTTTACACAGAAAACATACATATTTCGCTCAAATATTTGTGAAGTACCTGTTTTACCATGGTTCATTAATTCTTTGTTCATAGTTACTGTAGGTTGGTTTTAGTATTGCTCCTTTCTCTTCGTTCTGGAACCAAAACTACCTAAAGCATGATACATGCGTGTCAGAGAAGACAACTGCAAACAACAAAACAAAGAAAACAGAAATCACAAAGCCATATTTAATCCCTTTGTTTTCATTATATATTTGGTTGTCAAAGTACACCATAAAGGGAGCAGGAAAGTTTATTCCCACCAAAGGGAAACTAAGGCTTCAGATGGGAGGATTAAAAAACTGAGAAAAATGATTACTTTGATCCCAGCACACAGTAACTGATAAAGCAAAAAATTCATGAATATCATTGTGAAATAAAGTGAGACCCAAAACTATTTACAGTAGTAGTAGAAGTAGCAGCAGTAACAGTAAACAGTAGCCACTGTGTGCTCAAAATATACAGTGGGCTATTCTATTTTGTTTCTACTTAATAATACATCAAATATCCATAAAAGCACATAGAAATAAATTTTACTACTGTGTTCAATGCATGTGTGAAGAAACTAAAATTAAGTAACCTGTATTAGATTTTCATCACTGAACTATATACTCAACATTCACAACTCAAAATGGGAAGGGTTAATCATGGTTCGTGATAACAGAGAATTTAGCCCATGGTCCATGGCCATCTGACATGAAGACAAAAGTATCATGGTGGTAGGGAGCAATAGGAAAAAAAGTACTCAGCTCACTGCACCCAAGAGGCAAAGCTAGAGAACAGAACTAGAGAGGAACGGGTGAGTTAACAGACTCTTTACACAAGGTCACACTGACGTGACACATCCGGTCATACCCAGGAATGTGACTTACTGCTCTATTGGGCATCTTTTAATCCAGGTAAGTTGACAATCAAGACAACGATAACATTTTCCAAAGTACTCAGATACATAATTTAATGGAACACAACTCCCAATTTTAAAAAGAGCCTGGTTTCAGATCTTTTCTCCTAACCTATATACTCTAAAATATACATATTTTATTACTGTGATACTCACATTGATTTTATTTTTTTAATATTCTCCTAGGAAAAACATCTATGTGGATATCAGAGTAAACCAAACTGTGATTTCATATGACTACTTCAGGGCTCTGAATCTTTTAAGTGCACCCAAAAAGGACTAAGTGAGCCATTGTTCAGGGAGAATGTCAGTGTCATCCTTGTGATAGATAATGGAGTACATGCAAAGTAGATACAAAGTGGTCTAGCAGGAATCTGATAAGGTAGAGAAAAAGTATATATCAGCAATTCAAATAAACAAACAAATGAACAAAATATTTTAAGGAAGAGAGAATTGTGAATTGTGCAAGTTCCAAACGCTCTAAAGCATATTAATTGGATTATGTGCATTGTAATTGGAAATTCCTTTTTGTATGGAAACATAAATTTATTTTACATTGAAGTATGAATAGGCTGTAAAGAATAAAAAAGATAGTTTACAATTGTTTCTATGACTTGTTTATTCCTTCAGTGGTTTCTTGTCACGAATCTTCATGAACATAAGGTTTTATTATTCTATTTATGATTTTGTTTTGAACCTGATTGCTAAGAATTTGTACTTTTCCTTAAGTATTCACCAGTTAATTCCCATAGGTCACAGGCCAGGCCTGGCGGTAGACTCACTCACGCACGCACATGGACATAGACAATATAGTTTTAAGGATGGGGGGAAATCAAGTGCATACTAGGTTGGATTTATCTCCACCATATTACCTCACCATCATTGCCTGTGGGGTATCTAGGTCTCAAAGAAGAAACATCAAAAGAGCATGATGTACAAGTTTTTTGTGTTGAAATATGTTTTAAAATTTATTTTAACAGTGCACTTATAGAAGAAGGTACGTGGTTTAGATAATAAGCTTTGACTGTATTCAAAGATAAATATTTTATTAATCTCTCCTTACAAAATAGACAATTAAGTTCACAGACCAGTTCACACACAGACGCATTCATTGGCACACATATCCACCCACCTGCAAAAACGTTGACTTTTATTATTTAGATTTCAAGGCAGCAGAAATCAATAGCAGTGTCTTCTTGGAGTCAGTGCCTAGAAGATTGAAGATGTAATTGTGTAGTTAAATAAAATTCATTCTAAGAACAATTGGATCCTTGGGGAATATTTTGTGTTTAAAATCATGTTATTAGAGTAAGCTAATTGCATCCAAAGATAATTTCAGTTCATTGATTTTTTTAAAAATTTATTTACCACTCCAATTTGGACAATTAAATCTCAAGTTAGATGGAATAGAAATTTTTAGCTTTGCAATGTCACTATACTTAACAATTCTTTTTAAAAATTCTATATGTATAGATTAGAAGAAAATAAGAAGTTGTTTTAAAGCCCATTGTTTGGCCTTTGTAAAACTGCAGTTATTTACAATGTGACTTGAACAAAAATGTTGGCACTTATGTTACTGAAAAATTTTCCAATTGAAATTTCTGTTCTTTGAGAAATAACCCTCACAACTTCTATACTGGCAAATTTATTTACTTCATTTTATGCTGTATAATATTACTAGTTTACAATGCCAGCTATATGATTTGTTTTTTAGCATAATGCTATGATGAATGGGTATCCAGGGGGTAATATTTGTCAAATGTTTAATTATCAGGCTCATTTGGTCCATCTGGTTGGTTAATCCACTCTCTTTTTCCTTATTGATGCAATATTCCCACTCACTTTTTACTCCTTTAGAAACTGGCTTTATCTGAAAAAGCATGGCAAGGTAGGTTTTTTTATCTTGCTGGATTCTCAACACTATCCTTTCAGGTAGCTCTCTCCAATTCATTTTATCCTAAATTCACAGTTCATAAAAGTGTTATTATTATTATTGCTGTTGTTGTTATTATGATAACCCTGAAACAAAGATACAGGTAAATCCATTGGATAAACTAATTTGCAATTCTGCCTATAATCAGGATAAATGGTCTTAAATTAAGCACATAAATATTTACTAATTTCCTCCAAATTCAAAACCCTTTCTTTTGTTTTTTTCTTATTTTGAACTATTTAGAACTAATACTTGGAGTTTAAAATATTTTAGTAACAATATAGCTAAACCATATCAAAGGCCATTATATTTAAAGTGACTTGGTCATTTCTAAAATACTTATTTTTCCACTTTAGCACAGTAGAATGACAAGTTCATCTGTAAAGTAAATATTTTGTGACAGAGGAATAAATATGACCTAAGGGTGTCTATGGTGGAATGAAGATCAGAAAAGACTTCTATTATTGCTAATATGAAATGGCATTTCCAGTAATGGAGCTTAATAAAGACTTTGCAAGCCTTGTAATATGAAGGTAAGCTAAGTGTTAACTAGTTGCAATTTTAAATTTGATACTGATTTATTAATAAAACAAAATCTTACAATATTTGCTAAAATTTAGAGTCTCTAATGTAAGCAAGAATTTTGTTAACTATTATTGTTGTTCATAGTTTTCTCAATATAAATTATGTTACCAGGTACAATTTCAATCTTAATTTAATTTGTTTACCTTCCTAACATTATCAGATACAATTTCAATCTTAATTTAATATTTATATTCCTAGTGAGTGAAAGAGATAATGTTTCTTCTTGTTTTGTATTTAATTTCAATACTTAACTTCTGGTAAAATCTTAGGTATCTATTTTTATTATAGGATAAATAATTTGACAAATGTTTTCAGTACTTGCTATATTGCATACAGGTCACTGAATAGCAACCAAGCATTTCTGAGTAACTTGTAAGCACATTTTATGATACCTAAATTGATGTGTTGGTATAACAGTGCCAGGTTTTTGTCTCATGGTGATAAAAAAAATGAAACCATGGCACAGAAAAAGGAGCTTATAAAGGTGAGGAGGTAGAGCTCCAGCTAAGTCAGAGGGACCTCTGAGCTAAGCTAAACGAAGGTGCTTTGTCTAAGGATTCTTTAGGAGTCTGGAACAGAGCTTGGGCCATTGTGCAAGAGAGATGATCTCAACACCATAGGTGAAGACATGCTTTCTGTGTCCCAACTTTGAAGTGTTCATGCCTTGTTTACACTGAGGCCATGTGCCTTTGAATTGATTGGTCATGCTTTGGGTTTTCTCTGAGAAGGTCCTTCAGAGTGGCACATAACTCTGAAAATGTTTTTATAAGACCCCTGGAGGGGGATGACTCAGCAGACCCAAATTTGAGGCCCTTGTCCTTAATACCTAACAGAATCCTACCTTCTGTGTCAATGAATCTACTAGTCATTAAAATATTTTCTTACCTAAGACAGATTATGATGAATACCACTGACTTTTCTGTAACTTCCTTGATGTCCAAATTTTAAAAAGGTGACATTGTTCTTTTAAACTAATCCCTTACTAAAATATATCTAATGCAATTTAAGATAAAAGAGAAGTAATGTGAAGCATCATGGATATAGAAAACTCCCAAGACAATATATGTGTTTATGAATTAAAATTCATCTCTGTTTATTGGTTTGTGTTTTTTTTTTACTTCTTTTACCTACTTCAAAGTTGGTTTTCCCTAGAGAATTGCTCTAACCTCTGTTCTTTCTTACTCTGCACCTTATTTTTTCCTTCCTTATCCAAATCAGGATTCCAGGCTTCCTAATTGTGAACGGTCCCTATGATTATATCTGAAATTCTGATTTTTTACCCTTAAAGAGATCATTTTACAGGAGCCTAAAGTATCCACTAAGCCATCCTCAAAATCTTACACTCATTTCTAAATTTGCTCCTTTGACCACATTATTTTAATTTGCCAACACCTTCACAATCATCAAGGATGCAAGGTTTTGAGAAAATTTAATTCTTTTACTTCCCTTATGTCTATCAATATTCCACTCTACTACTTCTTCCTGACTCTGATGACCTCTATTAAAATGCAAGTAATTATAACTAGGATTTCTCATGTCATTTGAGCTGTCCTCCATCTCTTCCAGTGAGTCTAAAATCCAGAAGTAGAAGTAGCTCCTTATATTTTAATATACTTTTTTGCCCCAATGTACAATCGATGCATTGTCTTACAAGAATATCTGAAAATTCCTATTTAGGGGTTTCCCTCTACCAAGTAGCTTTCCAAATTTATGTATTTTTATATTCCCTCAAGTGTTATTTACCCTTCCTGTACGAATCATGATTTTGCATGTGCTCTTCTAATAAATGTCCAGGGAAATACCTTGCCTATCTGATGTGTACTTCAAAGATTCAAATACTCATTCTATAAATACCCAACTCTGTAATATGAAGGTAATACTGTTTTCCATAAATTTTTATGAATACTCCCCTGTTAACCACAAGGACATGTTGTTAGCATAGAATTATTTTTTTTAAATTTTATTTAAAGAGAAAAAAAAAGAATAAAGGCTAGCAACAATACAGAATTCCAAGGAAAAAGGGAAAAGAATAACAGCAACAGCAAAAAATCTAAGACATTATTATATGACAAATTACATACTGATTTCTTGGAAATAGATGTTCAAATTACAAAGTTAAAACATGTAAAGTAGACATTCAAATAGTGAGACTGTTACCAGTTCTGCTCCACAATCTGACAAAAACAGCAATATGGTCATCCATCTTACCCACTCAGATATATATGCAATTATATCAAAAGGGTAAAATTAAATGCAACAAAATAGAACAAAGCAGATAACAAGAAAGCAATGTAAGAGACATATATTTCAAAGCTAGACAATTGGAGATATTCACTCTCTATTGTATTGACTCTTGTTTTCTTCCAAATAGTTGTTCATATTGTCACATAGAGGGAATTCGCATGAAACAACATATGGAATTGATCTGAGCAGGATGAGGAGGGCATTTCAGGTCTTCAAGACCTGACAATAGGGAAGCCAAGAATGGCTGTCATAGTGTTCATGTTTGTTGAACTTAAACAAAACAAAACAATCTAAAATCACTTTCTAGATAGTTTTGCCGGATTTCACATCATGACATTTTGGAATCAGCACTGAGTACTGTAGTGGTTCTTTTTCTTCAAAGTAGTTGTTCATTTCAACATGCATTATATAGTTGGTTCTCGTAAACTGTTTATAATATCTACACATGCATGAGTCTCTACACGTATATCTACACTTTCTGTATTAGAGGGGAAAACAAAACAAAACAAGGCAAGACAAAACAATTCCTGAAAAGCATGAAGCAAAAAGTCATATAAAACCACAATACAAGGTGATATACAACAGTTACCATGGTGTCTCAGCAGAGTATAACAACATTAATAAAAACAAAGCATTGGAGACATTATAAGACTTCAAAAGCAGGTAAAAATCAAACAAGAGTGGGTATCTTAGTGAACCTTTTCATCTTCAATGTAGTTGCCTATACTCTTAGACTTGATGCTATCAATCATAACAGATTTAAATAAAATCAGTGAATACAAAACAGCAATCTAACAAACTAGATTCAAATAAGATCAGTCATAATAGGACAGCATAAATTATAAAGTGCTTCAGATTAAGTTGATAGGAAATTAAGGATGGTTCCATAATATGTCCTCTTATTTTTGAGATAGCTGACCATGTCCTCAAGTCTAGGGTAAATAGACAAACTAAAACAGCATGTAATCCATCTAAGCAGAGTGATGAGAATAATGTAGATTTTAAATCTTGTTACCAATTAAAACATCCTCTCCCTTCCTTTTTTAGATAATTCCTCCCCTTTCACTCCCATACGGTGCACTGTTTATTTTGGGTCCCACTGCGTCCCTATAGAGAGCCTCTCAATGGACCCTATCTCCTGATCTACTCTGCCTGTGTTTCTCTCTGTTAATATTTCAAGGCCATCTGTACTAGAGATTACAGCCAATCTTCTCTGCCTTATTTATACTATTCTATTTTCTGCCATTGGCTGTCTGTTTTTCTGTTCCACTCCACTGTCTGCCCCATTCACTGAGGCCTCTCTGCCACTGTTCCTGAAATGCTCGTATTGTTTCTCTCTCTCTCTCTAAAATGTCCTTCAGTATTTTTTGTAGGGTTGCATTGGTGGTCACAAATTCTCCTAGCTCCTCTTTTTCATGGAAGCATCTTGCTTCTTCACTAAATTCTAGAGAGAGTTTTTCAGGATACATCAATCTGGGCTGGAAGTTGTTCTCCTTCAGGGCTTGAATTACTTCACTCCAAGCTCTTCTTGACTTGATAGTCTGTGTCAAGAAGTCTGCTATGATTTCGATGGGTTTTCCTTTATAGGTGATCTGTTTCTTTTCTCTGATGGCTTTTAATATTCTGTTCTTATATTGAATTTCTGGGATCTTGATTATTATGTGTCTAGTTGTAGCTTGTTTTGGTTGTAGATGGCTGGAGTTCTGTATCCTTCATACATCTCCATATCATTTCCTTTTTGTATGTTTGGGAAGTTTTCCTTAATAATTTCTGTGAATAGCCTTTGCAATTCCTCTGTTTTGACTCCTGCTTCTTCATTCACATGCTTTATTCTTAAGTTATAGATTCTCTTGTCCTTCTCTAGCTTTCCAATTATTACTGCCTGCTCCCTTGTTATTTTTAAGAGATCTTCCTTTTCATGATCACACATTGCAAGCCTGTGTTCAATTTTTGATAGTCTATCTTTGGTTTCTTTCAGGCAGTTTTGCCAACTTTCTATGGTGTCTTTAGTTTGCTGGTAATCTCTTTGAATCTGCTTCATGAATTCTAGGTTTGCCTTATATTCCTCATTGAACACTTCTCTCCTTTTGTGTTCCTCTATTCTTCTGTCTGTGTCTTCTTAAGAGGTGCCCAGCATTTCTTTTATTAATCTACTTATCTCTTATGTAATTTGAATTAATATCTCAGTTTTGATCTCGTTTATGAGGTCCCAAAGATATCTCTTTATGTCCACTGACACTGTGTTTGATGCTGCATGTTTGCTGCCTTCAATCTCTTTTGTATCTACCTCTCCTGGATCAATACTCCCAGGGTTGGGGCCTGGGGATTTTTTTCTTATTTCTGTCTCTCATCATGTTTTTGGTTCCTTCCATACAAGTGTATAGTGCAATTCCCAACCACTTTTCTTGTTGGTTAAGGCTCCTCTGGAGCATGCAGACTAGGGGCTTCTGCCTTCTGCAGTCCTCTATCAGAGATTGCAGTTGAAGCAAGGGCAGTGTGCACTGGCTCCTCCCCTCCAGGCAGTCAACCTTTGCAGGTCTTAACTGCATCAGTGTGTGCTGTGCTCAGTGAATTATTTTCTAGCGACCCACTGGGTCCCAGCCAGGGGAACAGCCCAGTCCAAGCAGATACCCCCAATCCACTCAGAGAGGGGAGCAGCCAACTGAAGCCACTTCCTTATGGAGTTAGGGCTTGCCTGCCCAAATCCAACATGTTGTGCAGTTGGTTGCCCCTTTCCCATGGGAAGGTCTTACTCCCATAACACACTGCCTGTTGATGCTGATCCCTGAGAACTGCTGGGCTCCCCAACCTCTGACCTCAGCGTGGCTGCAGCAAATTCAAGGTGCCTCTGGTTGGGTCATGTGCAGGCCCAGGTCTAGGCGAGCTGCACACAGGGCTGTTCAGCTCCATGCTTGGGGCCGCTTAAGCCAGTCACATTGGTGTGGTTTGGTTGGTCAGGTTGATCTCGGGCAGGAATTCAGGCAACTTGGCAAGAGCGCCATGTTCGCCAATCTTAGCTTCTCTAGTGGTAGCCCCAGCATGTCATATTTGAGCAGTTTTTTTCACTTTAGTTTCTTCCTGGGTTGAGAGACTCCATCTCCCTCTGTTTGTCTCTCTCCAGGGTGTTCTATTCTGGCATTTTAGCTGTCTCTCTCAGAGAGGATCCCTATCCTGCTACCTACAGTCTGCCATCTTTAGAAACTAGCATAGAATTATTTTGTCATTTCCTTTTAGAGTAGTCAATTTGTTTTTATATAATTCATTCATCAGATGTTACACAATAAATGATAAATCATGAGAAATTGTTTTTGTTCATATGAATTAAGTACATTTAATTTAAAATGGAAATGTCTATATAGTTACATGAATTTAATAAGATAAGACAACTGCTCTTATTTTAAAATGAAGACAAAGAAAACCAGTACAATCATTAAGGAGTCCATTTTGTCAGTCCATTGACAATTTAGATTTTTCCATTTTTATGAAACTGAGTTAGTCAAAGACACAAGTTTTATGTTCTGGCCATCAGTAAAAATGAACTAAAATCAAAAACAAGAATAAGTCAGAGATGGAGGGCACAGTATATTCCAGATGGAAACAGCAAAACAAGAAAAGAAAAATAATCACATGTCTTATTCACACAGTAGAAAATTGTTAGCTGACAAAAAATATCTAATTCTTGAAAGAAATCCACATTACTTGTAGAGTCTTAAGAAAAGTTTAGCAGGATTTTTCTTTGCGTACTGGCATAAAAAAAATGCTATTTCTTTAAATACAGGTGGCGCTGCTGAGTTGTGATCCAGCATAAAACTTTGGAGTAGTCATTGGTCAAAGTTCCTTAAAAGAGCTGCAGCAAACTGACAGAAGAAAATGCAAGCCAAGTAGTAAGACTCTGACAACCTCACTTTTCAGAGATTTTGGGGGAATGATTTGGAATAGCTGAAGAGAATGAAGTGCATGTAATTTTGAAAGAATTGGATGATTTAGATATCATAAACTTTGAGAACCATAAAGTCACAATAGCTAGCTTTACACACTTCCCTGGGGAAGGAAGAGAGGCTTGGGATTTTTGGTATCACCCTTTTGATATTTCACATTATCTCATGAGTGCCAGGTCATCCTCTCCCAACCACTAAGAATAAGACTCCTAGACTAAAATTAAGGCTACTAAAACTGAAACCAAAAAGACTAAAACTGAGGCTGAAACTATGACTGAGACTGAGACTAGTAGGAGAAAAATGCATCAGGGCAAGACTTTCATTAGTTTAAGATCACTGCCACTTTTTGCGTCTCTGATAATCTTCTCCTTAATCAATAAATGCTGAGGTTCTGGCTGCTTCATGGCCTTTTGTAACCCTTGAACAACTGATCATCTCAGATCCCCATTGCTTGCTATTTATCCTCTCTCTCTCTCTCTCCCTCTCGCTGTGTGTCATACCACTTCATAGGATATTGGAAGCTCACTGCAGGGGTCCCTGGCAATAAAGACCAGGTACATTAAGTACTCATTAGTTGCTATGTTTCCCAAAATAAAGTAGCTAAGGAGTAGAGTATTATGTATTACTTATTAGTTAACAGAGAATCATTGCATTGCTACTACTTACATTCTAATAATACATGAAGAACATTGGAAGATAAAACAGTTAACTTTATTATTTTAATCAATGTGTTCTTAGAAATCAGTTAGGAGATCATGAAAATCATAGAAAGCTATTTGATTCCTGGAAATAGCCAAATTTTTACCTAACTTATCTGACTAAAGAGAAAAACAATTGTAAAATACATTTTTATAGAAATTTATTTTTATTTAATATTATATAGTATACCTAAAAACTCATTTAACTTACCCTTTATCGGTTGCTGTTCTTTTGGCTTTCATAATATGAAGCTATACTAACTTTCATAATAACAAACTATATAAAATCAATTTAATAATAATGTATGAAGGGCTTAATTTTAGATTTCATCTTAAAAATATATACTTAATTACAATAATTGAAATTCTAAAAAAGAAACCAAATGCTAAAATATAATTTTTTAAATTTTGTTTTCTATATTACGTTTTAATCAAAAAGATAGAATCTTAATCAAAGAACATATGATTCTAATTAAAAAGTCATTATACACTGTCTAACTCACTTGACAAGATTTGCAAGCACATAGTATAACTAAGCAAGATTTTAGCAAAATTATTTTGTATTATCTGTAAAATCACAAATTCAAGTGTTATATTGTTTCTTATTGATTTCGTGAAAAATTCATTAAAATTTTCATCTGATATCCTTTGAATCCTAAAACTTGAGGAAGTGATATTGAGTTATACTAGTCAAAAGGTCAGATAAAAAGATTTGCAGTTGGAAAACTTTGTATGTATTTCCTCAGTTAAATTTTGTGATCATGGTATTTCCCCTGCCAGGTAAGTATATCAGTTAAATTTTGTATAACTGTATAAAATCAAAATAGTTTTATCTTTCTTACAGATGAGAAATTGAAGTTCAGTAAATTTGAATATCTTAAGTAAAGTCAATATAATTCCAGGATTCAAGTTAGAAAACTCAACACCATTGCTTATATGGTATACAATATGATCCTCTATCGACTAATTGAAAAGGAATTTTAAAACAGGCAAAGAGTTAAAGTGCTTTTTGTGTGTCTTAAATTAGAGATATGTTTAATAAGCTACTTATCAATGAACTATCTGTAATTGTGCTTCATATGCATATGTTTATTACACTGTTTTATTTTTCTTCAGTTACATCCTCCTCTACATCCAGTTTCTTCAGATGTTACTAAGAGACACCGGTTCTCATTTATGAAGCTTTGCTGGCCTCAGACTCAGGCTCAGTGAGAATAACTGTTCATGCTGGGCGAACCATTCTGTTCCTAAACGAGAGATGTGCTGCCACGGTTTTTTGATTGTTGCTTTTTAAAATTTTTCCTTTAACTAGATTATGTTTAGATAACTCTCTCCAATTTGATGTGACAGTTTTATAAATTGATTTTCCACTCAAACATTAAATTGTGCCAAGAAATTATGAAGTACCAGAAATAACTGACAACCTCCAGAACCAAATACTAGCGGTTTCAACAGAACAGCATTTGCAAATAGATTATCAGCAATTAGCAAATATTTTTGTACATCCATTCTGTGATTGTGATTCATAGTTTCCCTTAAATAGTACAGTATATGAGTAAAATTTACAAGGAAACATTACTTCCAAAGTGTCCTTGTGGAAATGTTTTTCAAATGGCAGTTAATCACAGGTGCCAGAATGGATCCATACTGTGCTCTGTGTGCAGACAGTGAATCATCTGCTAATGAGCTATCAACTCTCACTACTTACATAATTTGGCGAATAGTAACTTCAAATGAAGACTAGTTTGATGCTATGTGTTGGTTAATATTTTCATTTTCAAGACATTAAAACAAAACTTATTTTTTGCTTTAGAAATGAATATACATTTGTATTGCTTTTATCCAAAAAAGTAAAGTTATTTTACTTCCAACACATATAGTTTTAAATTATGTCTGACTGGACTTATTAAAAAATTTTTAATCTGAAAAACATTAAACAGTGCAGAATAAATATGTCTTAAAATACACTTACATATGTATCTCTGTAGATATTCACAAAACTTTCCTTGTAAATAAGTATATATGATAGGTAAATTATATATATATATATATACACATATATGCATACTATATACATAGTTATATATAACTATACATATAGTTTCATATAAATATATAGTTATATATTAAATATGTATACAGTAACATACTTCACAGTGATTTTTGGTCAATATTTTCTTATGGCTATAATCCCATTAGGTTATATTGCTTGATGGCATTGTACTCGTTTTTAGATTGTGTATTATTATACTTTTCAGATAATAAATACATTTCTTAGTGATGCCCTTTCAGAATGTATTCCCATTGTGATTAACAAAACTGTGTGTATGAGTGATGTTTCATTATATTTATCTGTAACTATAAAGAAACATTTATATATACAACATGTTTTTCAATTTAAAATAAGGTTATGTTCCCCTTACAGTCATTTTAAAATGAAAATATTGTAATAAGAAAATGCATTTAGTGGTTTGAATACTTACACTGTCCCACACTTACATTACCCTTGAGAATGCTTGCATTGTCCTAACACAAAGCCTGTTTTACAAAGAAGTGTTTAATAGTCCATGTAATTTACTGAGCATGTGACTCCAAAATGCACTGGTTCCCTGTATATTAAGGAGTACTGGTATTTTACCCTGTGATCATGTGGGTGACCAGAGCTATTATTTGCTGTCACTGTTTAGGATAGCCAGGATTATCCTATATTGTAATCTGGGGAGATGATGAAAATTCAAAATTTGATATGTGATTTCTTTAGAATTCATATCGCTTTTGAAGTATCATAAAGTTGAAAAATCATTGGTTAAATTATTTTAATTTGAAAGTCATCTATATACATACACATTTCCATGTGGGAGTGTTCAAGGGTGTGTGTGTGTGTATGTATGTGCATATAATATTTGCATGATTTGAAATTTCAAACAAATTATCTTCAAATTAATATGTTCTTAAATTACATTTTAAAGGAATAAAGTAAAAAAAATCACTATACTATTTTTTTTTTGTACCTAACATTGAACTCACGACCTTAAGCTTGCCAGGCAAGCACTTATGCTGCTGAGGTGAATCCTCAGCCCCCATATGCTATTTCTAATTTAGTTTTAAAAGCAGGTGAAGAAGTTACCAAACACAAGGGAATGGCTCTTGATTGATTATAAAGTCTCAGGAATTTCAACAAATATCTTGCTGGTTTTCATTGTCTGATTATATGCTATTTAATTGAATATTATTAAATTTAATACAAACTAATAAATTAAAAATAAATTTAACATGTTGCTCTTTGATACTATCTATCATTAGGTTTACATTTTAATGGAAAAATGTTAAGTTTTATAGGTAGGGTTTTTAAAAATTCATATATTTGAAAATTATGAAACAGATATGCAAGAAATTTTTAAAATCACCATGTATTAGTACATGTTTGTTATGCATAATGACTACTTTCCTGGCAGGTACATGGTGCATGTATATGATATACCTAATTCTCTTTCAAATTCTCTTTACCACCTCCTAATCCCTCTGTCCATATCCTAGTCCTAAGTATTTATGGTTTGTAAGTTTGTTAGAACTTGAAATAAATTATAAATAAGTAGCCACTTTCTATGGTTAATTTTAAACACTAAGACACTTAAAAGTAAAGAAATATAATTAAAAGTTAAAAGTATTACAAGTTATTTATTTTTCTTTTTCAGAGCAAAAAGTAAATACATGAATCATCATACTTTAAGAGTAGGTAGAATTTCAAATACAAAACAAGATTCAGTTTATTTTCTCTTACTACATATTATAATTTTGTATTTTTTATATGTTGCCATTTTTATTCTGATTTTTTAGCATAAACATTTGATTTGCAAAAGACATGTTGATTTAAAATAGTTTATGAATGTTCACAAACATCATGAAGGGATATAGCAAAACCACATTAGGAGAATAATTATTATTTAGTAATTGCTAAGTCAGATACTCATATATAAAAAATGGAAATCATAAATATCACCTATTAAAAATTACCTAACATAGCATAAACTTTAGTCATTTAGTCATTAAAAAAATTAGGAATTTTACTACAAATACACAATGCAAGTTGGAAGATATAAGCCGTTATAGTAAATATTGCTTAAATTTTTCACATCACTCTAAGAAGCCATTCTGGGTGTTGTCTTTCATGAACATCTTTACAAGATGTGAAGAACAAATATGGTGAATTCTGTTGTCAGATACCATGGAAAAGACAGAATCGCAAATACTTTATATTTTCTCATCTTTATTTATTTAGCAGATCTGGGACTACCTGATTTCCTATTCCCGAAATCAAAATCTTACATAAGGTAAGTATTTTGAATCGAGCTAGGACAAAGACATAGCTATGACAGCATAACTAAAGAGGCTCACCACAGAAGACTTCCAGACTGTTGCAGAAACTGGTAAAAATAATGGCTAAATGTGCTTCAAAGAAGAAGGAAGGTTTTAAGGGACATTAATGATGATATGTCTTTTAAAGCAACAATTCTTTTTTAAAATTCAAACATTGATCATAATGTTCAATCACACATTGGTTCGTATAGCCTGAAAACAAAATTTTAACATGTAAGTGATTTGGTGACAATTTTGAGTGGATTCATAAGAATAAATTTAAAATATTTATGTATTGACAGTGTATACATACAGTTTTACACATAACATAGATTTGAACCAAACTTGACTTTGGTAATGAGGGTGAACAACACAGTTTAATTCTCAGATTGGACTTCAGAAGCCCTTTAGTGGTTTTGTGATAATTATTTTTGCAACAATTAACTAGCTTATAAATGGAAATACTGTTTAAAACTTAAGTGAATATATGCATGTATAATTATAAAATTTCATCCAGCTGAGAAAAATTACAGTCAAAAAGAGTAATAGCAAGTAGACATTTATACATTAAAAATGTCTTAGCATATCCTGAAGTAAAGGAAAATTAGTGTAAAACATATTTATTTGGTTATATCTGATTATTTGTTTACATTTTATACAATGATTCTGAAACTTGGATGCATACTAGAACTCACAGAGGAGCTTTAGGTCGTAACCTAGCTATTTTTATTTAATTAGTCTGGATAATAACTTCAGCATCTGGAGTTTTAATATATTTCGTGGTGTTTTAATGTGAATCCGGTATTAAGACCTCTGACCAGAATTTCCTATTGCATGAAGAAATTTAATGTTTCAATCTAATTTTACAAAATTATTTCTCACACCCGGGCATTAAACCATACAATAATTTCCCTATTTTCTCTAATGTGTCTTATCTGAGAGATATTTAGTATTTTACTGAAATTCTTCAAATGAGGTATTGATATAATTTTCTATAGAGAAACCTTGAGTATCATGATACACAAGTGCCAAAATTTCCCATTAACTTGAAATGTTTCTGATGAAAGATCCTCCTGTGTTTTTCATTTTAAGCTTGACTTGACTTTTTTATTGATATAAAAGATTCATGGAACATTTGAAGGTGATTGCTCTATGACAGTACACAAGTAGATCTACACTGAGTTGCTTTGACTAGAGAATCTCACATATTCTTTCATATTAAATGTGGAATACTGTGTCTTTATCTGGGAAACAGAAACTGCACACAGTCACATGTATGCACATACACAAGCATGCACACTTACACACATAGGTGTTTAAAGACATTAACAAAATGCATATTTATATTGAATAGACAAATGCATGCATTGCTGCATTTTATTCATATCAGCAAGTTCACTTTTGCTCAAACAATACTTAACAAAACCTTACCATTTCTGTGTGGGTTTTTATTTTCCAGTTCTAAACAGAATGGTAATACTTATGCTGAACAAAGAAAAGAATAACTCAGAGTATGAGACTTTAATATCACTGAACCATATGTACAATGATTGTAAAAACAAGTATTTCCAAATATCTAACTTTTGGATATACAAAAGTTGTATCTCAAATGTTTGCTAGCAGATTGCTCTAGCATTTTTCATCAAAAAGAAAAAAGTGCCTATTTTCTATTAAAATCTCTATGGTACTAAAGAATTTTGTTCTCATTCTAATACAGTATATATACTTCAAGAGGGGCTTATATTGCATAAATATTAAGGATTTGTTCCTGTTCTTTGTGGCATATATTTGGCAAAGAATAACACTAAAAGGCTTTGAAGTGACGAGGCATGGCTTCAGAGAGCTCCTCTCACAGGTGTTGAGGCTGTATGGGCCTCAGATGTTCTTAAAGATCTAAGACAACAGAATTTCTCTCCAAACCATTAAAGTTTGAAGAGCAACTGAACAGATGTTCACTCTTTCATTTAATATTTCAGACAGCTGCATAATGGTGCTCTGTTGTTTTTTCACTTTTTTAAAATAACATTTAAAAACTAAACTTGGTTTAAGGTCACTTCTGATGACAGTTTGAACTGGTCTGACAGCTGTTTAAATGTTTCTGACATCTGCCTGGGAAGATGGAATTCCTGTATCCATGAACCTGAACGGATGCTATTTATTTTTAAAATAATTATTCTCTTTAGCAAAATCAAAAAAAGCCAAAATAATTAGTTGAAAACTCGGATATTTAAGGAGTGCTACCTTTGTATATTTCTAACATCGGTACTTTGCCACTCTCAGAAGAGATATATTACTCAGTCTCCCAGAAGTATCATAATAAAAATGTCTCATATGTAATTAAAATTAAAAAGGTTTACTTCATTCTTATTTTATGAGCTATAAAATATTATTGCTTATAACAAAAGAATTCCCAAATGTTCAGTACACTTCCCCAATAGGTGTAGCAGATGGCAAGCACAGGTATCTTAAATGTAATCTGTATAATAACCTTAAATATATTTGCAATTATTAGAGATTTGCTTCAAATAACTATGGGAAGCTCAGATGTCGGCTGACTGGAGTCTACTTTTCCCATGGCTTATGGAATTTATTCATTTAAAGATTTCTTGGTATTTTTTCAGCTCATTTGCCCTCCCAAATAGGGGAACTTCCAGTGGACATACACTATACAATATAATAAACAGAAGAGAAATACTGCATGTTTGGGGTTTTAATCTGATCTAAGGTAGCAGCACAATCACATTTTGCCTTAGAGTAAACAGAAAAGAACAATGGAAAATCTATACATCACAAAATGTGGTGCACCTTAGGTAAGTTTCCATGCTGTTGTTCCTGATGTCGTGAAGGAGACAAACATGGTTAAAGCTACAGAAATTCAAAGGAGGTTCGAATAACACGTCTACAGGTGAAAGCAATAAATATGATCTATCTCCTAAAATCCAAGAACTATATGGATGAATCATCCAAGAATTCAATCCCCCTATATCTGCCATTGGGTATCCATGCTTCAGAACATCACTTGGTATATGATAAGTACATACACTTTTATCTGTCAGTTAAGAACTAACAATAAAAATCAATAAAGAGATACCACAGGGAAATATCATAGTTGTTTGTTGAACTGTATTATATCAAAGCACTTATAGGATTATTGCCATATAAAATACAAAAATGGGTATTATCATGCATTTCATTATAAGATAGACCTAAGGAAACTGACACTATTTATGCATCATTGCTCCTTGCTCCTCTTTTATGTATGGAGAATTGAAATATTATCTAAGGTTTTTCAGCAAATAAAATAGAACATTTCAATTCATATGTAATTTCCAAAATTAATTTTTCTACACTCTCATCTTTTGATTTATAACATCAGGGCCTCATTTTTGAGAAGTCTTTGCACATGTTAATGTTTAGCTACATTTTGTGATTACATTTTATTCATTGATTGGAATCCTTTAGACAAGTGAATAAAAAGCATCAAATCTCACATGCATTTATATTTGTAAACACACATACCCATTAGGGTAATCCAAATCAATGATTTTATGTGTGGTCCAAGGACATGTATGATTAGTTATAATTAGAGAGAAAAATGTTGTAAGATTAGAGGCCTTCATTTCTTCAAAATGACACATTGACCAATTGATTGACAGTACTGTAAATCTAGCAGACATGCAGATGGGACACTTAACAGACTGTGTTAACCATCTCAAAGTCCATCACCCCAGTCTGACTCTCATGCCTCCAGTTTTACAGTTCCAGTTTCAGTGGTGTCCCTGTTAAGTTTTCCAGTTCCCATTTCATACCGAGATTGTTTTAAAAAAAATAGGAATATTTTTTCTGCTCACTTTTTTTCTTTTTGAGATGCATCATGATAGAACAATTATCATTATTAAAATGTCATAAAATATTTGTGGTCAAAAATCATTTTTAGAACCTAAAATGAATCCAAAAATTATATATAAGAGCAAGAATATGAAACAAAAGGAAGAAAATAAGATCTAACTCTTACAGGACAATCATCTAAGATAACAAACTTAAGTAAGCTTTGTGATGCTGGATCAAATAGAAATCCATCACTTTTAAAATGAGATTATTGTTGTCTTTTCTTTCTTTCTTTTTTTTTTGCTAAAAAGTATCATTAATTTTCAGTAGAAGAGCAAACAAGAATGTCAAGTATTAGCCCAATATTGAGAGTGAATGTATTTTGTATTTTTTCTTCAATAAATAAAATTTTATTTTACTTATTAAACTGCATTATGCATTTCCAAGAAATAGATAGTTCTTACAGCACAGAATTGGTCAGCTTTCCCTAACTATAACAAATATCTGTTACTCAACTACTACAGAGAAAAGGCACCTTTGACTCATAGATTCTGAGGATTCACTGTGTGATACACTATGCTTTGGGCCAGTCATGAGGAGCACATTACAGCAGCCACACAAGGACGGAAACTGCTTACCTCATGGCAGGAGGACAAGAGAAGAAGAGAAAAAAGTTAGGCTCTGACTGTGACTTTAAAGGACAAAACACCATCACCTGAAGACTTCCAGTAGGCCTCACTTGCTAAAGGTTCCAGCACCTCTCAGCAGAACTGCAGACTAAGACACAGCTTTCAGTACATGGCCTTTAAATGACATTTATCCCAGCCATTGAAAACCTTTTTGCAATTTAGAAAGAGCTCCCAGATTGCAAGACACCTTGTCCTATTGGAAGAAACCTTCCAGTGCTTTGGTCACAGAGTCCTGGCTTGGTACATAAGTGGGCTCAAGCTGCCATCTTTTTCCACATGTGGTAGATATTGGTGAGATGCAAAAGAAACAAGGCAAATTTTCCTTAATCTTAAATGGAAAAAGAATTCTCTTTTCTGCTCTAATGGACTTACCAAAAGTGGTATAAAATATTGAATACATATTTTAGGAATATCACTACATATAGAGCCCAGGGAAACTTTGTCCCAGGCCGCTTCATATTCATCTCTTGACACTCATCTGCTTTACAGATACTTTTTATCCCTCTAAAATTTCCTTTTGCTCATGAGGAGGGTGTTTTTAACTTTACCTAGCTAGCATTTTTTAAGGTGGCATTTTTTAGGGTTTTTGTATGATTCCAGTGTTTCTCTGTTTAATATATTGTGCATGAAATTTTTTATCTATTGCTACTTTATAATATAAAGTAAAATTATCAAAATTTCAGAGGTCAAGTTTGAAGCTCACCACAACAGCAGCCCCAATTAAAAATAAGTAAATAAAGACAATCAACAAGATGGCTGACTGGTAGGTAGCAGGAGAGAGACGCTCTTTGAGAGAGATACCACAAATGCCAGAATAAAACACCCTGGAGAGACCCAAACAGATAGAGATGGAGTCTCACAACCCAGGAAAAAACTAAATTGCAAAAAAATTGCTTGAATATGAGGTCCTGGGACTACCATCAGATAAGCTAAGATCAGCAAGCATGGCACCCTCCTCAAGCCGCATGAATTCCTGCCCGACCTGAACAACCAATCTGCACCGTAGTGACTGGCTTGAGCCGCCGGAGCACAGAGCTGAACAGCCCTGCATCCAGTTCGCCCGGACCAGCCCTGCACTCAACCCACCCAGAGGCACTGTGAATTCCCATCGCAGTTGCGCTGAAGTCAGAGATCAGGGAGTCCTGCAGTTCTCGGGGATGGGCATCAACACACAGTGAGTAATGGGAATAAGACCCTCCCACAGGAAAGGGGAAACCAACTGTACAACATGTTAGATTTGGGCAGGATAGCCAGAACTCCATAAGGAAGTGGCTTCAGCTGGTTGTTACCCTAGCTGAATGGATTGGTGGAATCTGCTTGGATTAGGCCACACCCCTGGTGGGGAGCCAGTGAGTCCTTACAATAATACTTCCCTGAGATGAGTGCACAATGACGCAGTGAAGGCTTGTAAAGGTTGACTGGCCCAGAAGGGAGGAGCTAGCGCACACTGCCCGTGGGTGAACTCTAATCTCTGATAACCTATTGAAGAGGGCTAAAGCTCCTAGCCTGTGCCCTCTAAAGGAGCCTTAACCAACAAGAAAAGGGTCTGGGCATTACACTATACACTTGTACGGAAGGAACCAAAAACATGACGAAAGGGAGAAATAAGAAAAAATACCCAGCCCCCAAACCTGAGAGCATTGATGCAGGTGAGGTAAATGCAGAAGAAATTGAGGGCAGCAATAATGCAACATCAAACACAGCATTAGTGGACATAAAGAGATATCTTCAGGACCTTGTAAGTGGGACCAAAACTGAAATATTAATTCAAATTAAACAAGAGATAAGCAGATTAATACAAGAAGCGCTGGGCACCTCTCAAGAAGGCACAGACAGAAGAATGGAGTGATAAAAATGGAGAGAAAAATTTAATGAAGAATTCAGGAAAAACCTAGAATTCATGAAGCAGATTCAAAGAGATTATCAGGAAACCAAAGACTCCATAGAAAGCTGGCAAAACTGCTTGAAAGAAACCAAAGATAGACTATCAAAAATTGAACACAGGCTTGCAATGTGGGGTCATGAAAGGGAAGATCTCTTAAAAATAACAAGGGAGCAGGCAGTAAAGATACAAAGACTGGAAGATGACAAGAGGATCTATAACTTAAGAATAAAGTATGTGAATGAAGAAG